>RCWM02000932.1:0-225000 GCA_003667255.2 Euschistus heros | reverse complement strand
CTACACTTCAAGTCCTCAATCTGGGAAGTATACCTCGGTATTCCAGGCTGAGGTAATGGCAATCTGTTGCTGTGCACAACAACTAATAGAAGATAGAACACAGAACAGAACCATTAAGATTTACTCAGACAGTCAAGCTGCTTGGGGGCTCTGAGGAATACTATAACCAGATCCAAGCTTGTCGAGGACTGCAAATTATACCTCAACAGGCTAGCTGTTGAAAACAGAATCTGGATAGAATGGGTGAAAGGACACTCGAACATAACAGGTAATGAGAAGGCTGATGAACTGGCCAGACAAGGTTCGGACAGCATTCCCACTGCTCCCGAGCCTGTCTGTGGCATAGCCTGGAGCCTTGCGAAAAGTGAAATTGCAAGGCTCTATGACAGAATCGCCTCTCAGAACTGGCAAATAGAACAACTGAGACAGTCAAAACTGTTTCTGGGAGGGCACTGCAAGAAAAGAAGCACACAACTTCTTAATCTTGACAGAGCCAAGCTCAAATACCTGACAGAAATGTATACAGGGCATTGCAGATTAAACAAACATCTCTGCATAATGAAAATCAAGACCTCACCGAATTGCAGATTCTGGAACAGGGAGGATGAAACGCCTTACCACATTATATGTAAATGCGATATGCTGGCAAGGAGAAGGTTTCTTCACTTTGGGGAAGAAATCATCCTAGATCCGAGTGTGGACATAGACCCTATTAGCATTATAGGGTACATGAAAACATTAGGACTGTACTAATAATGGTACAGGATAAACGGCATAGGCACAATGAGCCACAAGGCTGAGGTGCCACCAAAGCCGGGGGGGGGGGGAAAAAAAAAAGTCCTCAATCCAATCACTACATACAAGATTCCGTCTCTCCGACCTCTACACCCAATCCTATAGAACGACTGCATTCCAACATTCCTTTCTTGCCCGTTCTGCTACTCTTTGGAATTCCCTTCCTCCTTCCATTTGCAACGCATCTTTCCTTGGAATTTTCAAAACACACCTCTTCCACCACCTCATTTCCCTCCAGATGGATGCTATTTAATCATATGGAAGCTTTAAAACGAATGTCATACCAGCATATTAAATAAAAACTTTTCCAATTCTTGTTATGATAATGTTTTCACTGTTACTCAAATATTTTTTTCTATTTTCTTTTTTTCTTTATCATTTTTGTCTGTCCCTCTCAACAAATGTTATTTTTCTCCATACTTCACTAGGAGTAAATCCAGAAATTTTATGTTTAAATTAACTTTGTATATAATATTAATTTTTCCTTTACCGAATATACATATGGTTTTTTGTTTATATAAGTGTTGTTTGTTTATATATTTTTATAGATTTTCTTTCTTTAAATTATCTTATTATTAACTTGTATTTACTTTATATTATATTATTTCATTATTTTATTTAAATATCTTGGCCAGATGTGATGTACTTTCTATAATTCATTGTTTGTCATTCTTAAGGGACTTTGTCCCAGAATAAAGTTTATTTTCTATCTATCTATCTATCCATGATCGGGGAGCATTGCTGATACCAAACAATGGTTCCACTGAGACCAGTGGGCAGTGAGATTTATAAAACAATCTCTTATCTTCTTTTGTATAACTTTTCTGCCATTCCACCTTCATGGAAATTTTTACCTTTATGAAATTTTTATAAATTTACCTTTAAAACTATCTCTTGGTGTTCACACACCGTGTCAGTGTCATTTACATGATCAATAAAATAACTCTTCTACTCTAAGGGTACAAGGGTCAATCCTAATCTTGAATGAATGAAAAATAATCTCCATTGACACTGAGAAGATTGAAAAGTACGCAGAAGATACCGCCAAGCTGTATGTAGAACTTTACGGTTGGTATCCCATGACCCCTACCTTACATAAGATTCTGAGGCATGGTGCATGCAATAGTTCCCATCGGGCAGTTATCTAAGGAGGCTGCTGAAGCCCGAAATAAACATTTTCGGCTGTACAGGCAAAACTACTCAAGAAAGTTTTTATAGTTATTTTAGTTTTAGTTATTTATAGGACTTAAAATTGATTTTGAGTGTGGGTCTGTGTTAAGTGTGTGCGTAATTAAATAGTTACATTTAATTACATCTATGTACACTCTTAAAAAGATCAAGAGTAGTATATCCATTTCCCATTACATTATTTAGATTCAGGTTTTCACAAGTAAAATTGATTACGCAAATGATAGATGTTAAATTGCCATATAACGTTCAAATGACGGAACATTTTCCCGACGTTTTTCAAATTCCCTGATTTTTCCAGAGATTCCCCTAATCTTTGTTAAAACTTAAATTTTTTTATATTTTATTAGTCTGATATATTTCTAGATTGTTGATAAAATGTTTTAAGTATTCCACAGTCACAAAAAAATAGGTAAATAGTTTTGGCCAGGATTTCATGGCTATTACTCCACTGTGCGACGGCTGCCGAGGTAGCAAACTTCAGATTCGGATTCAGTATCCCAATAAACATTAAGATCCGTTGAGAAAAAAAGTTCAGTAGTTTCTTTTTTTCCTGAAAACGGCTTTCTGGAATTTTATTTTACTTGCTGTCGCCATCTTGACATGTGATTAGAAACGGCAGCAGTGGTTTTTTCTTACACAAAAATTGATTATCTTTCAAATAAGCATTGATATTTTTGGGAAACCTATCATCACAGGTTTATTATTAGTGTCGTCGGCTCCTGTACTGCTAGAAAATACTAATAAACCAGGTATAAGACTTCTTAATTGATAAATCAGTGCTGGAGTAACTCTTTCGATTATTTTTCAGGGGATCATAATTATTAGGAAGCTGCACGCTTTTTGATTCTTCTGATCTTTTCACTTGATTTGGAGTGTCTATTTATTTATTTATATCTATTTGGTATTTGATCAGTATATTGATAAAAATACCAGTGCGATTCTAGAGGTGGAGTTAGTGGGGATAAATCACACCCGAGATTCAGAAATGTCAAATTAATAAAAAAAATTGTTACTGTTTAAAAAAAGTATATATATGGAATAGGATGATTTAATAAAATAAAAAGATAAAAAAAAAAAAAAAAAATATATATATATATATATATATATATATATATATATATATGTATTGTTTATTTATATCTGTTATTATTGATCCTGCCAATACTGTTAATATTATCTATTATTGCATCCGTGGGTAATATTGGGTAAATGGCTAATATAATTCCCCATGTATGGCATGTAATAGCTTTATATATAAATTATAAGTCATTCAAATAAAAATAGCAAATTCAGATGAAGTGGATTCACTCGAATCGACTTCTCGATTATTTAATTATATTTATTCCATTCACTTTGCTGCCTCAGTACCCTCACACAACTAAAGCAAAACTAGGGACCATGCGTATATTTTGTCAGTTCTTCGCATATTGTCACCATCTCCTCATTAAATATACTTTCAAAATGTTATGTTTTGTTTAAGTTAAAAATTTAAAAGAGAATGAGAAGTTACTTATAATTTAGAAAAAGGCTTCCAGAATTATAAGTGGTAAGGAGTTCAAAATTTCTTAATACGAATATTTTTATTCTAGCCAACATCAACTCTACCACCGCTGTCGCCAACACCACCACCGTGCCTGCTCTAACACTATCTTCTTAGGAAGTTGAATCTGGATTATTTCAATAAAACCAATAATTTTCTGATGTTTTTCATTACTTAATGTATATATAATTATTGAAACTGTTGAATATATGTATACTTTCATTAAACAAAAAAAATATATATATTACCAACTCCAAAACACAATCAAACAATTGCTCCTAAAAAATTAAATTTTCTGTAAGATAATAGATAGATTATTTTGCTTTATTTAGGAGCCAACCTGAACAAGGATTAATGGAGAAACCCGAACTATGTTTACGAAGGTCCTTACAAACCAGCTTTATTGAAAAGAAAGTTCTGAGATTATTAAAATAAATTATTCCAATCATGGCTCTCGTGTTGATGTACTTCATATACCCATTGAATATACTTCCTTTAAATGCTATTTGACAGATTTTTAAGAAAAATAAATAAAACAACGTTCTAGGCCTCCCCATTTTCCTTGCTTCAGCAGTGCATTTTTAATTCAATTAAGGCTATAATTGTCAAATACTCAGATATAATTGGTTTCTTTATAACTTCTTCCTAAGCCGACCACTTACGAGGGAGCAAAGATATAATTCTGGTTTAGCACTCCGCAAAAAAATATATCGAAACGTTAAAAAAAAAAAATATTTAAAAAAAATAGAGGGATACTTGGGAACAGATTTGTGATATCGAAAGGAATTAACTGAGCGTTTTCTGGAATTTTGACACTTTTAATTTTACTGGCAAATTCTATTAAGTTCTTTATAGTGTATTGTATGATGTAGCTATAGATAATGAAGTATTGACTATTGTAATCACAGAAATTTTAGAACAACTGATCTGTTGAGAGAGAGAGAGAGAGAGAGAGAGAGAGAGAGAGAGAGAGAGAGAGAGAGAGAGAGAGAGAGAGAGAGAGAGAGAGAGAGAGAGAGAGAGAGAGAGAGAGAGAGAGAGAGAGAGAGAGAGAGAGAGAGAGAGAGAGAGAGAGAGAGAGAGAGAGAGAGAGAGAGAGAGAGAGAGAGAGAGAGAGAGAGAGAGAGAGAGAGAGAGAGAGAGAGAGAGAGAGAGAGAGAGAGAGAGAGAGAGAGAGAGAGAGAGAGAGAGGAGAGAGAGAGAGAGAGAGAGAGAGAGAGAGAGAGAGAGAGAGAGAGAGAGAGAGAGAGAGAGAGAGAGATAGAGATAGAGATAGAGAGAGAGAGAGAGAGAGAGAGAGAGAGAGAGAGAGAGAGAGAGAGAGAGAGAGAGAGAGAGAGAGAGAGAGAGAGAGGGAGAGAGAGAGAGAGAGAGAGAGAGAGAGAGAGAGAGAGAGAAAGAGAGAGAGAGAGAGAGACTGTCCTTTTAAAAATTAAACCAATTTTCAATAAGACTAAAACTAATTTTTTTGGGAAGAAGAATGTCTCTCGGCCGTTAAAATTGATCAGATCTTGGTAGATCTGAAAACTTTATTCTTCATGGTCCTTGATGAGAAATTGGACCTTCTCATTAATTCTAGTGTTAGTATTAATTCAGAAATAGCTTCAATTAATGTTTTTTAAATTTACTTAATGCATCTATTTCAAATATACAGGAAACAAAAGTATTTAAAAACTCAATTTGAGAATATATTTTCCGATTTAGAAAATATAAAGAAAAATATCGAAGTTTAAAGCAGGATTTGAAAGAGAAAAAAAAAATTTTGTAATATTAGAGGATATAAAAATATTTGGAATATTAATCCCTCTGAAATCAATATTATTTATATTGTTTATAGTAGAAACATGTTAAAAAAATAGTGACTTTAAAACTCCAATTTGGCTATGAGAATATATCCCTTTTGTAAGCAATGCAAAACAATCTAAAACCTCCAAAACAGGTAGTGCTGGCTTAATTGCAATTATTAATAGGAATTTGACAATAGACGCAAATATTATCGAATGAGACCAATATTTTTATAATAATAAATTTCCTTTTAAATAACAAATAAATTACATTGTGTAGAACAGTATTTTTGCGGAATCCCTAATAGTCCAGTAAAATTGTACATTTTGGAATGCAAAAGGTGAGGTAGTTTTAATTTTTAGATTTGTTGTTGGTGTAGTGCTTGAGTATGAAAATTCAGATGTTGGATCTTGAAGCACCATACCTCGCTATTTTGTAGCGTCAAATACTTCGAATATTTGAAATATTTCGAACTTTTTTACGTTTGGCCGAATTTCTGCTGCACGGTTGGTCCTAATAAAAAGCTTGTTATATTCAAAATTAGGCTAGGCTAAATTAATATAAGTTGAGCGCTATATTTTTTTTTATTATTATTTTTTTTTTTTTTGGTTTTTTTTCTCTTTACACTCTTGACAACGGATATTTAGAGCCTTGCTTCATTATCAACGATTTTAAAAATGAGTTAATTTGCTATAAACCAAACACAATACAGCTTCATTATAAGCAATGTTTTTATACATAAAAAGCTGGCTAAAGCATTTATATGTAAATCTATTAGCCTATTAGTGTACATAACGCTACTATTTCTTTTACGTTTTTAAAACTTTAACATGTAACTTTTAATATAATTATAATATATTTTTAACTATGAAAAACGTGTACTTCATTGTAATCTCCGGGTAATCCGACGTTTTGCGTTTTGGCAGTTCCGCCTTATAGTTCCCGTCAATGAACACATTGTAGAGTGCATGAAATATGCGATAATTTTTCATTTCATAGCTTCGTTAGGAATAGTTGGAAGGTAAACATACTAAAAGTCCCCGCACCCGGGGTGTGAGCTAACGGTGGGGGGGAAGGGGAGAAGTTCCATTTTTTTGGTTTTTCGATAATATCTCGAAAACAGTTGACTTTAGAAAAATATATTTCAAATAAACATAAAAGCTAATTAAATTTACTATACAATTTATTATATATAAATTTGTCGTAATTCTAACTGTTCACGAGATATACGTTATTGAAAATTGGTTATTTTTGGGAAAACACAAATGTCACCTCATTTCTTATCAAACTTTTGCTTCTATTACGTTCCACAATCGTTTCTCAGAAAAAACGCAAGGAGCAAAATTGTAGAGCATTAAATTTACTTTAATTTCATATATACGTTTCTGGTATTTACTTCAAATGCTTAACAAAACCTGAGGTAAACATTTTTTTTATTTCTAAAATTGTCGATTTTTAATAACGTTTCTCGAAAACTGTTGGAATTTCGACTAATATATAAATATTTAATTTTATAGGAAATTTAATGAGCTTTAATTTTGATTTGTCGCATATTTTTGTGGAATCCAACGTTTTCGAAATATTATCGAAAAACAAAATTGGGACGTTCTCCCCTCCCCCACCCTTAGCTCACCCCCCAGGGGCGGGGACTTTTAATATGCTTACCTTCTATCTACCCCTAACAAAGCTGTGAAGTCAAAAATTATAGCATATTTTATGCACTCTACATCCCTCATTTCAGCACTCTTTAACTGGGCTCGCACTTCTTGAGAAAACACGTTCCGAAACTAATTGTTCGATCCAAAATTTTTTATTTGAATGCTCCTTAAATTTACCATCAGTCCCTATATATGAAATTCTGATCAAGTCCCATTAAATACCCATAACGAGAAACTATCGTGGAAGGTACTAGAACCAGAAGTTTGACAAAAAGTGAGGTGACATTTGTTTTTTCCGAAAATCACCGATTTTCAATAACGAATATCTCGTAAACAGTTAGAACTACTACAAATTTATATATTGTCAATTTTATAGGAAATTTAATTAACTTTTATGTTTATTTGAAACATATTTTTCTAGAGTCAACCGTTTTCTATATATTATCGAAAAAACAAAAAAATTGAACTTCTCCCCTCCCCCCACCTTTAGCTCACCCACCAGGGACAGGGATGAAGTAAATAATTATCGCATAATCCATGCACTCTACACCCCTCATTTCAGCACTTAATGACTGGACTACTTGGTCCAGATTAGGGAAGTTCTATTGTATATACACACAAACCACTGTCCAAATAACTTAGAAAATACCATTTATTTAATCTAATTTCTAAATTGTAAGTGCCATTAAATTTGTCCATAGTTATTATTATGAATTTTATTGTCGATTAATTTTTCTAAATACCTCTGGTATGTTATTTTTTTTAATGAGTCACTGTGGTGTCAACATTGTTTTGTTTTTCTATTGATAAAGAGGAATGGATGTTTTATCTATTTTATTTGAAAGTAGTCGTTTTATTTCCATAAAAATTGGCACTTTAATGAATATAATCGGTTTTGGAACTTTTATTATTATAAATTTATATATTATTAAATGTAAAATTTACTGGCAGACCCTTTTGAGTTAATCTCTACCTCCACACTCTGGCAAAAACCTGTTGGATAATTTGTCCTATCTCCTTTGTAGTACCGTAAAACGGGTGACTTTGCTCCATTTTTGTTGAACTTTATTCTTTAACTACCTATCAATAATATGTAAAATGCATGTATTAAAATATTTGCTTTGAATAATTAGCTTAAAAATGTTGTTGATTCATTGCATAACCTTAGAATTGCAAAATTTACAAAACTTATAATTAATTTTATTATTTTCAAACTTTGGTGCAAAGTCAACCCGATACCCGTGACTTTGCACCACCATATTTTTTCAATTAAAAAAGTATTAGAAATGTATTCTAGAACAAAGTCAAAGCTTGATAGTAGTTATGAGATGCAAGTCATTTCTTGATAGTGTTTAGAGGTTAGCCTTGTGATTTTTTTTTCTCTGTTTGTAAAGATTTTGTTAAAGGAAACGATTGTAAATTATAATGTTTTCATTGAAATGAGAAAGAAAATTGCACAATTTTTAAAGGATTATTGAGGAACGATAGAAAATACAAAAACAAACTAACAAAATATTATATAGAAACAAAATAACGACTTAAAACATGCCTAAATAATGTGAACAACTACATTTTCGCAAACAAGGAACAAAACGATACCTATAAAATAAATTGCACACAGATTCTTAGAGATACACTTTTGGAAAAATTTAATCTGCAATAGTCACTTTGCAACAAAATATACTGGTTCAAAGTCATTCCTAATTCATATCCAAAAGGGGATTCTATTTTATTTATTTTCAAATACCATGACTTTTGGCAAATATTTTGAGAAAAATGAATATCATATGTTTAAATTACAATAATTAAAGGATAAAATTAATGCAGAACCTAATCTATTTGAGAAATATTTAGTTGTTGAAAGCAGGATTTTATCCCACAAAGGAATTACACCTGTTGAAACACTACAATCAATTAACTGTTATAAAACATGAGGTAACTAGGAACAGTGTGAAAATTCCTTAGACCCAAACAGTGTTGTGATGAGTAAGTAAGAAATATAAAATATCCCTCATCAAGACAACAGCAAAAAACTTTTTCTTCAACTGAAACTTTTTAGAGAGCTTGGTGCAAAGTTAACTCACAAGTGCAAAGTCAGGCCGTTTTATAGTACACATTGAAATATCACATTAAATATCACATTGATATGTTGCTGTTCATAAAACTAATTTATTTATTATTCTGTATAACTCTAACTAGTCTGCAAACCAAATTATTTGAATCTGTATTTCATTCATAATGCTTTGATTGCACAACCACATTATTTCCTAAAATAAGAGTCCTAATGTAATAGATCAGAGGAAATCTCTGGAGCTCTTTTATTTGTGATGACCCATTCCATGATTTATGATTTATTTTTTTATTACTCAATTAAGGTATAATGTATTTAATAATCTATTTTTTTTAACAGATTTTTCGGTTTATTTATTCGACAGCTGCACTACTATCGAAGACGACATAAATATGCAAGAAAGGTGTACAGTTCACTCGAATGTTATTCAGAAGAACTAAAATTATTATAATACAGAACACAGTGAATCATCAATCACAATATCAGAACATTTGAACTGAACAATTAGTGCAGCACAGATCAGATATTTATTAAGGAAGTAGAATTAAATTGTTTTAAAAAATTTTGTAAATTAGACGATTATTTATACAAACAAAAAAATTGTAATTATATACATATATACATTTTTTTTTTTATTTTTTTTTTTAATTCCAGCTCAGGGCTAATGTTAAGTAATGATTTTAATGAGAAAAAATAACAAATATTTTAGAGTTTATTAGAAAATTTTAATAGTGGAGTATAATTTAATATAAATAATTGTATTTCATTGGATATTTTGTTATATCATATATAGAGAACATTTCTGTTATTTTATTTTCATGTTTGTATTTCTTTAATTTAATTTTTTATCAATGTTTAAAAAAATAAATATAGATATTTATCTTTGTTTTCTTCTATTGTATACTATGTTTAATTTTATTGTCTATTTTATGTTTGAAATACTCCTAGGTCTGTTTTTAATTTGAATTTCTACTATTTACATTTATAAGGTTTATTTTTATAAATAGATCTTGTTTTATATATCTTAATATCTTTGTTTAAAATAAATTAAGTGAAAAAATTGCAATATTCAATTATACTTTTGTATTATTGTTAGGGGTCAATGTACATTATATTAGGAAAATATTTATTTTTTTAATTTCATGTGTAGTGGAAACTTAAATAAATAAGATATATATATTTAAATATACATATTAAATATACACAAACTTTTTTCATTTTTTATTTTAAGCCATAAAACTAACAATCAGTATTGGATGAAATGTAATTTCAAATCAGACTAAGGCGCAGTGCACACTGGAGAAACCGGTTTCTAGAAACATGGAAACAAAGTTGCTTGAAACTGAAAGATAGGATTAACGTACGTTGGTGCACACAGCGTTTCATGAAACAGGGTTTCAAATACCATGTTTCTAGAAATCCTGTGTACACCAACCTTTGTTAATCCTATCTTTCAATTTCAAGCAACTTCGCTTCCATGTTTCTAGACACCGGTTTCTCCAGTGTGTACCGCGCCTAAATGTACGCAAAATTGCACCACATAATTTTATGAATAAATGAAAAAATTATCCCGACGAAAAGAATGTTTTGTTGAAAAACAAAAGAATGTTTTGACCCCAAAACTACAGAAATATATTTTAAAAATGTACTGTTACAAACAAACAACAAAGAAATGCTTTGTTATTTGTAGTTTTACAATTTTTAACTCTTCAATGTTAACTATTCACATAACTATTCAAATGTTTTATTATGTATATGTATGTATGTATACATATATAAGTTAGGACCATACATTCTTCTTAGCTTTATTATTTTTCATACTGTTTATTTTCATTCACTCTTGTATTTACCCTAAGTCATGCTTCCTATTACAGTATCATAATCTGGCTAGCCATATTTTTAAATGTGATGGTCTTCGCAATGTTAGTCTGGCCTGTGGACTTTCAGCAATAACAAGAAATTAATTAAATAATTTTTAAACTTATTATTGCATAATTAATTATGTATAAATGTTTTCTCAAAAAGAATCATTGTCAAAAAATAAAAAAATATTTGAAGAAGAAATAATAAAAGACAATTCATAACAAGAGCACTATCATTTATTCATTAAATGTTATATTACTTTTAAAACGAATGCTACATTTTCCTCTTTTGGACAATTTAAACCTTTCCATAAGAGTATCACAATTCTAAACTATATTTATATAAAGATGATTATACATTAACTTCTTCTTTTAAATAAAGAAATAAAATTTTATATAAGTATTTTTATGGGATCTGATCCACATACTGTATATTCATCAACTGAATTGTTTTAAGTAGAAAAAAAAAACCCTCCAGTTTAGGAAGGGAAGTTATTCTGTACTTTAGAAGGTCTTGGAAATTTTTTTTGAATCTTAGAAAACATACTTTGTATTGGTAAAACATAACACTTTTTTTTTTTTTTTTCTAAGGAATATATTAATTAGTCCATTAGTGAGATGAAGGAAAGATTTATCTCAACTTTTGAATAACTCTGGGAATTTTCATGAAATTTGGTCAAATATTTCGTATCACATCTTGGAATGATATTATGAATTTATATACAGATAGCTAAATATACTTAATAGTTTTTAATGATCAGTTATATTTATTTTTTTTTAATGGTAAAAATCATTATTCATGTAAATGGAATAATATTCTATCAGTATTTTGGAATAAGCTTAGGGATTTTATGAAATGTTTATTTAGGTAAAAATCACTGCTTCTGTTAGGGTAAGTGGTATTTATCAAAAGTTTAGAATGCTTCAGGAAATTTTTATGGATTTGATACACATATATCTTATTGGTCACCAACAATTTTCTCTCTTTTTTTGGTTTTGGGATATACCAACTCACTCCTCGATTTCAACAATAGAGTTTCTCCATCAATAATAGAGCAAGATTAATCATTAATTTGGAATGGTTTTGGGGGTATTTACATGAAATTTGATAAATGTTTGTTCAACAAGAAATTGTTTACTGAGCAGTAATAGAAGATAAATAGGATATGTTTTCAAGGAGACAAATAAAAGTGAATAAAGATTTACATTTTAAAAAAACAGGGAAAATATAAGATACAAAATTAAAAGAACAATTAATATTTGATGTAACAATAAGATACAAATATGTAATATTTGTAGAGAGGGAAAAGAAAAAATAATAATGAAAAAAATATTTATCAAAAATTATTGACATAAAAAGGAAATCATTGTCATGAGAAAATTATTAATTCAGGCAAATATTTTATTTTTGAATACTACATTCATTATGAAACATCCTATAATTAGAGAGTGTCCGGCTGCAGTGAGATAAGTTGGTGGAAGATGAGTGTTTTGAATTTTTAATAAACATAAATTTCGTCCTTAGTAATGTACAGTTCTCAATGTTTATTTACTATCAGTGTCAAAATGTTAGATACACCTTTTTAAGTAGGAAAACCTTTTTATAATTTCTTTATTTTGGATTGATTTTAGTTTTTTAACACTGCTTGAAGTATAAGTTAAGATATTTGAAAATGAGACAGAGTCATCAGACCTCCTTCAATATTTAAATCCAATATGTTTTTCAAAGGAAGAGTTTTATTTCTTCACTAATGAGGAAGGGATGAGTTCTAGGCAAATTGCACCTCGTATCAAATGGAGTTTTTATGAGTTGCGAGGTTTATGAGGCACAGACATAGGGAACCAACTGCTCAACTGAGGGCCCTCTGCATTGTCATCACAAGAAAAACGGAATATGCCCCTAACTCTTGTTAAATGGCACCTGGAGTTTTTTTTTTCTAGGCTTTAGCTAGACGCCATTGGCCAACTTTAAAATAATATTTATTCAAAATAATTGTCTGTTTTTTATTTTTTCTTAATAAGTGAAAATCTATGCTTTTTTATAATTCAATGCCAGTGGAATTTATAAAATGGCCTAACTCTTCTAGTACAGAATTAGGGTTTGATATTATCTCTATATAAGCAGGGTTGTCTTTATTTTATTTATTATAGGGTTGTTTTTATTTATTATATTTTTAATTTTATTTATAAGATGGTATCGCTCGGCAGAATATTGTATGCATGACATTATTATATGTTTCGGATCGTCTTTAACTTCGCACAATTCAGAGTAATCCATATCTTTTCTTTTAATTTTGTATAAATATGTACAAGAGATAGCATGATTAATTCTCAATCTGCACATTGATCTTATTCTCATGTCAGCAGCCTGTTACGTTTTCTGTCCTCTCACGACCTAATACAAATTTCTTACCATATCCCAATCCCATCCTTCCTAAAGCAATTACTTTCCACAACATACGAGTAGAATCGCTCACGCGAGACAAGATTTTACCTGACCTCGAAATCCTAGATTGGAATCCAATCTACTCCCTGTTCCTCTATTGACACTATGGTTGAATTACTAACTGCCAACCTTCTTTTCATACTTGATATCCATGCTCCTCTCAAAACCTGCACCTTTCGTCGCCGCCAGCCTGCTCTGTGGGTGAACCTAGAAATAAAAGACCTGCAAAGAAGACGTGAGGCTGTCCGAAGACGTTATAAATGAACTAGACTTGATGATGATTACCAGGCTTTTAAGGTTCTCTACAATTTAACCCAAGCTACCATCCGGCGAATGAAATCCAATTACTTCCCCGAAGCCTTTTCATCCCGCCCCCGATCCCAAATCCAAATGGTATCTCCTCTGTAATCTTTCTCTTGTTCAAAATACACCTAGTTCCTCTCCCTCAGGAGTCTTTCCCGTCACACCTAACGAGTTAAATTCCTATTTCGTCTCTACCTCTACATCTACACCATCTCCATCCTCTTAGTTGCCTCTTTTACATCCTACATTCAATGATAATTATTTTTATTTTCCTTACATCTCTCCCACAGACCTTATTTCCTCCATAATGAAATCCCACACCAATTCAACTGGACTAGACAGTATTCCTGTCAAATTGATAAAACTATGCCTTCCTGAAATCCTACCTTTTCATTTATAATTTTTCCCTCCAGAATTCTGTATTTTCCACCTCTTGGAAAAAGGCTCTAATTCACCCTATAGTCAAGAACCCAAATCCTACAACCCCAAAAGATTACCGACCGATCTCCATACTTACTAACCTCTCTAAGCCCCTAGAAAGATTAGTAGAATCCCAAATCTCCAATTAAATCCTCTCTGACCAAAATCATCAGTGACATCCAGGCTGCAATGGATAAAAAAAAGAATTAATAATCCTAATACTCTTAGACTTTTCCAAAGCTTTCGACTCCTTAGACCATACTATCCTCTTTTCCAAACTGAAATCCGTAAACTTCTCCAATAGTGCTCTCCTCTGGTTTCATTCATTCCTTTCCCACCGTTCTCAATCAGTCACCATTCCCAACCAAGGCTCATCCTCTTTCCTTACCTTGCGAGCAGGTGTAGCTCGTATGTAATATGTAGGCTATATTAATAATCTCTCAAACTACATTCACAATTGTTCCTACCACCTCTACCCCGATGATTCCCAAATTTACTTTTCCTTTCCTCCATCCGAGTTACCAACTGCATTTTCCAAAATTCAGGAAGACCTAGATGAAATCTGTGCCTGGGCAAGCCTGAATAAATTAACGTTAAACGCAGCTAAAACTCAAGCTATTGAAATAGGATCCCATTTCCACCTTCGATTGAACATCAACTTCCCTACTTTATACCTAAATGGCCACCATATATCTTTCCACTCCTCTGTTAAAAACTTAGGTTTAACCATCGATCAAACCCTCTCCTGGAAATCCCATGTTGCCCAAATTTCCCGACGATCAATTGGCATCCTAAAATTACTTCAATGTTCCCGGAATTTACTTCCTCTATCCACTCGTAAACTCCTAACATCCTCCCTCATCTTCCCCCACTTTGACTAAGGATGTGTGATTTATAGTGGGCTCTCGACGACTCTTGAGAAAAGATTAAAGCGTCTCATGAATTGCTTAATAAGGTTTGTCCTCGGATCCTCAAGACGCTCTCATGTGTCCCACCTCTACACCGAGCTAAATTGGCTTTACCCTTCCTTCCGCAGAGATTACTTCCTTGGTATATTCCTCTTCCAAGCTATTAACACACGTCCCCTCCTTTCATCCATAACATCCTACACTTCAAGTCCTCAATCCAATCACTACATACATACAAGATCCCGTCTCTCCGACCTCTACACCCCATCCTATAGAACGACTGCATTCCAACGTTCCTTTCTTGCCCGTTCCGCTACTCTTTGGAATTCCCTTCCTCCTTCCATTTGCAACGCATCTTTCCTTGGAATTTTCAAAACACACCTCTTCCACCACCTCATCTCCCTCCAGATGGATGCTATTTAATCATATGGAAGCATTAAAACGAATGTCGTACCAGCATATTAAATAAAACTTTTCCAATTCTTGTTATGATAATGTTTTTCACTGTTACTCAAATATTTTTTTTCATTTTTCTTTTTTTCTTTATCATTTTTGTCTGTCCCTCTCAACAAATGTTATTTTTCTCCATACTTCACTAGGAGTAAATCCAGAAATTTTATGTTTAAATTAACTTTGTATATAATATTAATTTTTCCTTTACCGAATATACATATGGTTTTGTGTTTATATAAGTGTTGTTTTTTTTTATATATTTTTATAGATTTTCTTTCTTTAAATTATCTTATTATTAACTTGTATTTACTTTATATTATATTATTTCATTATTTTATTTAAATATCTTGGCCAGATGTGATGTACTTTCTATAATTCATTGTTGTCATTCTTAAGGGACTTTGTCCCACAATAAAGTTTATTTTCTATCTATCTATCTATCTATCCATGATCGAGGAGCATTGCTGATACCAAACAATGGTTCCACTGAGACCAGTGGGCAGTGAGATTTATAAAACAATCTCTTATCTTCTTTTGTATAACTTTTCTGCCACTCCACCTTCATGGAAATTTTTACCTTTACCTTTACCTTTATGAAATTTTTATAAATTTACCTTTAAAACTATCTCTTGGTGTTAACACACGGTGTCAGTGTCATTTACATGGTCAATAAATAACTCTTCTACTCTAAGGGTACAAGGGTCAATCCTAATCTTGAATGAATGAAAAATAATCTTTATTCCGGGACACCTTGTCTGTTGGGTCCACTCTAACTTTTCTGTATATGTTTTTATCATTTAACCAATTGCTTAGTTTTGTCTGATCTTATTATTCTTATACCCTTATTGTTTTTTTATAAATTTATTTAATTCCTTGATATCTTTTTCTATTATACTGTCTATTATGTTATGTGTTTTGACTTTTGTTATGTTTGTTTTTATTTTTATTTTATAAGCCTCGGGCATATGGGTTAATAAAATTGCAAAAAAAAAGAAGAGAATCTTAGATTAATAGTTAATAATATTAATGATCCAACATATAATCTAAATAATACTTCAATGAAACCTTAAATATAGTAAATAACGATAATAACTTTGATATTAAAAATGCAATAGAATTGAAAAATAAATTAAATGAAATAAAATACAAAAACAACATAGTAATTAATATATTTGATGTGAAAAACTTATACACTAATATACCACTTGATATAACAATTAAAATAATAGAGGATAAATGGGAAAAAATAAAACAACACACTAAAATCAAAAATAAAAAATTATATATTGAAGGTATGAAGATTTGTCTCAATAATAATTATTTTATTTATGAAAATGAATATTACAGACAAATAAACGGAATCCCAATGGGATTGAGTTTGGGTGTTAATAATAGTGGTATTACATTAAATTATTTAATGGAGAAATGTTTTAAAGAAGAAAATATTAATGAACCAATATAAATTGTGAAATATATTGATGACTTATTAATAATAGCAAATAACGACAATGAAATGGATATATATATATATATATATATATATATATATATATATATATATATATATATATATATATATAATGATATGAATAAAAAATAGAATTTACTAGAGAGAACATGAGTGAAAATAAAATTAAATATTTAAATATGTTACTAATTAAAAGCAATGATAGAATAAACACAGGACGGATAAAAAAAGAAGTATCAAGTAATAGGTTATTAAACTTTTACAGCCATCACGCCCTCCACCAAAAACTAAATACTATAGAGAACTATATAAAAACTGCTTTAATATTAACAGATAAAATTTATACTAACGAAATAAAAAAAGAGATTATTAAAGATTTAAAAGATAATATGGTGCCCACTAAAATAATTAATAAAATGTGGCATAAGAATATAAATAGAAATAATGTAAAAATTAATGAAACCAATAAAAATAATAATGAACAAATATTAAGAAATGAAATAATGAATAATAATAAACTAAAAACAAACACAGGTAATAATAAAAACACTAAAGTAATAGAACAAAAGAAAATAACTGAATATTATGGTAATACAGGGAATAACAAAAATAAAATAGAAAAAATAGATCAAAGTGATAAAAATAATGAAAAAATAACAAAACATATAAACAATGCAATATATATTAAGAAATATAAAAGATTAAAATATATACCAGAATTAACTCAAAAAGTAATCAAGAAATTAAAAAATGAAAATTTTAAAATAGACATTACATTATATAACACAAATAAAATAAAAAAATATAATAACACAGAACGAAATAGAACATATGAATAAAAAAGATGTCATATATGAGATTGACTGCTTAGATTGTAATAAACATTATATTGGAGAAACTAAGCAGAATTTATATAAAGAATTAATCAGCATAAATATGACAATAAAATAAATAAGCAAATCAAACAGTAATAAAACAGCCTAATAGAACACGCACAAAAACTGAACCACAAATTCAATTTTGATAAAGTTAAAATCTTGCAACACGAAACCAAAACACATAATAAAAAATAAAAGAAGCCATATACATTTATAAAACAATAAATAATGCAATAAACTATAAAACAGACACAGATAAAATAGGATCTGTATATGCTGATATAATTAACAAATTAATAATATAAGATTGGCCAACTTAGTACTAATAACAATAGTTAAGATTAGGATTGACCCTTATACCCTTAGAGTATAAGAAGAGTTATTTTTTATGACCATGTAAATGACACTGACACGGTGTGTTAACACCAAGAGATAGTTTTAAAGGTAAATTTATAATGATATATGATGTAGCTTAATCGAAATTAGAATTGTATTGTTTTGATGTTTGAGAATGATTATAGTGATTTGAGAATACTGTTTCAGTCTGATGATGGGACTTTGTTTTCCCAAAACATGTCACATGTTTTTACAATAAATAAAGAGGAGTAAATGCTTTGTATTATACATTTAATTATCTACATATGTAACTCCTTCATTGAAGAATATATTGAATATAGGAGGTTTTTTTCATACTATAAATTGTATCTTTAGCTTGATAGTTTAAAAAAGCTGCTACCAATAGGGGAGGTGTTTTGCTTTTCCAATATCTGTGAGTTAGGGTTTCTGTAGTTAATTGAACCAGTTTATTATTTAACTCATTGTCCTCTGCAAGCAATTTTATGACAAATTTCCTAGTCAAAATTCCCCTTCTGATTATTAATGGAGGTTCTCCAGCTTCTAGTAAAATATTATTATTCGGACTGCTATTAAGTAGGCCTAAACTTGTTTCGATAGATCTATACTGTACTCTATCGAGAGTGAGTACAGATCTATCGAAACAAGTTTAGATTTTGTCGCGTTCCCATAAAATACACAATCAAAATCTATTATAGCCCTAATTGTTGACTTATAGAAATCAATACATATTTTTAGGGGCAGCCCCCCATTTAGTTAAACAGATAGCTCTTAATATATTGTTGTATTTTTCACATTTCTGGAATATTTTAACAATATGTTGGTTCCAGTTCAATTTCTGATCCAAGACGAGACCTAAAAATTTTACCTCCTTATTAATTGGAAAATTATGATTGTTGACAGTGAGAAATCCCTGTTCTATTTGTTTTTCTTTTTTTATTAAAAATACAGACTGCCGATTTTTCAGTTGATATTGAACAGGCCTTTCTTTGTCGCCTATGTAAGTAAATTGTGTTTAAATCAGATGATCAGAAAGGGTCAAAATTTAAGAACAAAAAGTAAGAAAAAATTAATAAAGTGAATTTGGGTTATATTTATATGCTATCTAAGCTGCTGAATAAAATAAAAACTACAACCAGAGCAATCTGATCATCAGCATTGAGCCATGTTTTTAGTTTAAAAATTAAACAAAATAAAATCAATTAAAAAAAAATCTTAAAAAGGTAGAATATCCTAGCCATTAATATAAAGAATAAAATAAATAAATATGATAATCTTCATGAGAGAACTAAGGTATACAATAATTAGAACACAGTGATACAAAATAATAACCCCATAAATTGGTCATCCAAATTCCAAAACTTTTATTTTCAATTGATTTTGATTTTTTATTTGAAGAGCTATTTTTGAAAATTATTCTTTCTGCTATATTCTTGTACCAAGTCTCTCAAGAAGAGTTATGTGTTTTTTGTATAGAAAACAAGAAATCATATCTGATCATTTTACAATGTATAAAGAAAAAAAAAAAAAAATATATATATATATATTTAATAAGTCAAACTAATAAAAAGTCAAACTATACATATATATATAAAAAAAAAAAAAAAAAATATATGCTAAAAATTAGTTTCTGTATAGTGAAAAATAACACATAAATTCATCCCCTGAACAAATATGGCTGAAGCCGGGATTTATATTTATAACACAGATCCTCAGATACCTGTACTTCAATTTGAACCCCTAAAGAGAGCCTAGTTCGGTGTAGCTTTTTTTGAAAGACCAAGTGAAATGAAGATAAGTTGGATTTACGAGACAGCTAACTTTGAAAATTCCTGGCAGTCAAGGTTGGGGCTACATTTACGCAATAAAAATCGTCCATAACCAGTAAACATCATAGTGAAGTTCAAAGGGTTATACAAAATTTTTGCTAAAAATTCAGTCTCATAAAAAATTATTTTAGCAGAACTTCAAAACCGTGTTATTTTCTCAACTCCAGAAAAGGGCAACTACAAGGACGTGTACAGATCCTGGTAATGAAATAATCGAAAAATAATTTTCACAACCTAATGCTACATTTATTTAGTTATACAAAAATAATGAAAAAAAAAATCATAAGATTTTAGGAGTTTTTTTTCACGTTTGCCCCACTGTGCGGCGTAGAGAAGACAACTTACTATCCTTACCCGGCTTTAAAATAGGAACGACCAGATATTTTCCCCATGAGTCGGGAAAAACTAGCATTTTTCCATATTTCATTAAATATGTCAATAAGCAATTCTTTAGCCATTTTTGGTAATTGGTCTAGCATTTGATAATGAATTCGATCGAAGCCAAAAGTGGTATTGTGTTTTTGATTGTAGCACGATATTTAATTCACTAATGTCCCTTTTCTTAAAGAGAACATGTTCGTTCAGCTCTATTTTTATTTAAATTTAATTTTTCTGAAGCTATTGGAGGGCAGATTTCATTAAAAAAAATTCTCTACCCATTCACCTTTACCAGTAGGTTGTTTGTTTGTGTTTTTTCTGTTTTAATTGTTTTAATCGTTTCCAAATGACTGATGGATTGGTGTCTTTATTTAACGAATTAAAAAATTCACGGCATGAGTTTGATTTACATTGCTTAATAAATCTTTTCGTTTTAGCGGTAGCGATTTTATAGTTTTGATACGATTCGTAATTGCTGTTTTGTTTATAAATATTATAGGCATTTTTTTTCTATCGTTGATGAATGTTTGGCATTCTTGGGTCCACCATGAATTACGTATTACATTTCTAGTACGTAGAAATGATTTAGGGAACAATTTTCAGCTGCTAGATTTAAACTGAAAATAAATTTTTGATAATCGTATTTTTTGGTCAGTTTGCCTGTTCGATTGAAAATTTTTCCATTAAATTTCTAAATTTGCCCCAGTCTGCAAATTTAAGATTCCATTCCACTGGAAACATTTATCAGCTGGAAGCTTAGGTGGTCATTTGATTTAGAGATATGTTTTGCATTTTTAGAGCATATCGGGGATACAATAATCGGGAGATGATCTGAACCTATTGGGTCCTCAGTGCACCAATCATATAACAGTGCGAGGCCAGAAGTTGTTAAAGTGATATCTATTGCACTTTAATTTATTCGATAAATATTTTTAACTCTAGTAGGCGAGCCGTCATTTTGCAAGACCAAACCTGCATTAGCAATTGCCTCAGATAATTGATTACCTCTATAATCTGATTTAATACTGCCCCAGGATGAGTGATAACAATTATCATCACCAGCAATAAAGAATGGCCAGGAGATACGATTGAAAATTTTTTTCCATCAAATTCATCCATTTTTTTCATCAACAGAGATGTTATTTGGAATTCGGTTATAAATAGATACTAACGATAAATTCTTACCGTTATTATTTATTTTAATTCCAACTTCTTGAAATTTATTGCTAGGCTTATGTATGTTAGTAAGATCACTATACTCCAAATGAGATTCAATTAATATAGCTACACCAGTAATTCCTTCTTGTCGATCAAACCGTATGTTATTATATCCCGGATAGTTCTCGTAAGTATTTGGACGAAACCAAATTTCGCTTAGTATGCTACGTCTATATTATGTTATGATAAAAATATCTCTAGATTTCCTTTGTTTGAGATAGCTAAGTAGCGCTCATTGAATAATTTTTATCATATTTTTTTTTTTTTTTTAATATGAAAAATAGCTTTTTTCAACCAAATTCATAATTTTTTCAACCAATTTCATAATTTTTTCAACCAATTTCATAATGTTTTCAATCAATTTCATGATTTTTTTCAACCAATTTCATAATTTTTTCAATCAAATTCATAATTTTTTTCAACCAATTTCATAATTTGTAAGATTTGTAATTTTGTGTCAAATCAAGTGTTTCGAATCACGTCATTCGTTTCGAATTATGAGTACAATGTAATTCTTATATGTAATTCGATTACGGATTATATATATATATATACATAGTTGATTACGGATTACTATTTCTTGTAATTTAAGGTATGAATTATTTTCAGAATAATTCGATTACAATATTTTCTTCCATTAAATAAGCAAATATATCAGAATATCAGTTTTGACCTCCACCATTTAAATTTTAAGTTTTCTCTTATTGTTAACGGTTTTGAACTATCGCCATATTTTTCTTAGGGAGAGGAGTGGAGGCTACATTTCTAAATTGAGAACGGCTCGTCCGTTTTTAATGAAATTTGATAATTATGTTTCTTTCGTACTTATTAGCATATATTTAGGGTTTTAAACAGTTTTATTTATTAGCTGGGAGTGAGGGGGGGGGGGGGCTATATTTCTAAATTGAGAACGGCTCGTCCGATTTTTATGAAATTTGATAATTACGTTTCTTTTCGTACTTAGTAGCATATATTTGGGGTTTTAACAGTTTTATTTATTAGCTAGAAGGGGGGGGGGGGCTATATTTCTAAATTGAGAACGGCTCGTCCGATTTTTATGAAATTTGATAATTACGTTTCTTTCTTACTTAGTAGCATATATTTGGGGTTTTAACAGTTTTATTAATTAGTGGGGGGGTGGGGGTGTGGAGGTGGGCTATATTTCTAAATTGAGAACGGCTCGTCCGATTTTAATGAAATTTGATAATTATGTTTCTTTCGTACTTAGTAGCATATATTTGGGGTTTTAACAGTTTTATTTATTAGCTGGGAGTGGGGGGGGGGGGGCTATATTTCTACATTGAGAACGGCTCGTCCGATTTTTATGAAATTTGATAATTATGTTTCTTTCGTACTTATTAGAGTATATTTAGGGTTTTAACAGTTTTATTTATTAGCTGGGAAGGTGGTGGGTAGGGGGGGGCTATATTTCTAAATTGAGAACGGCTCGTCCGATTTTAATGAAATTTAATAATTATGTTTCTTTCGTACTTATTAGTATATATAGCTTATTTCAACTAAATTCATAATTTTTTCAACCAATTTCATAATTTTTTTAATCAAATACATAATTCTTTTAACCAATTTCATAATTTGTAAGATTTGTAATTTTGTGTCAAATCAAGTGTTCGAATCACGTCATTCGTAATTCCATTTCCCTCACATTGTGATTTTAATTCTTGTTTCTTTTCCATTGAGGTATACAAATTTTTAAAAAATATATAAGATATTATAATATTTATATATTAAAACTTTGAAATCGAACATTAGATTCACATAATGAATGTTATAGTAAATATATATATATAAATATATATATATATATGTGTGTATATATATATATATATATATATATATATATATATATATATATATATATATATATATCAATAGTAATGAGAAAAATATAAAAGATAATAAAAGAAGAAAAAAATAGAGGAAGTATAAAAAAAAAAAAGAAAATGGAACTTACTTTGTTTATTTTTAAGTATTTCATATTATATATATATATATATATATATATATATATATATATATATATTATGAAATACTTAAATAAACAAAGTAAGTTCCATTTTCTTTTTTTTTTTTTTTATACTTCCTCTTTTTTTTTTCTTCTTTTATTATCTTTTATATTTTTCTCATTACTATGGATATATATATATATATATATATATATATATATATATATATTTTACTATAACATTCATTATGTGAAACTAATGTTCGATTTCAAAGTTTTAATATATAAATATTATAATATCTTATATATTTTTTAAAAATTTGTATATCTCAATGGAAAAACGAAACAAAGAATTCAAATCACAATGTGAGGGAAATGGAATTACGAATGACGTGATTCGAACGCTTGATTTGACACAAAATTACAAATTTTACAAATTATGAAATTGGTTATAAGAATTATGAATTTGATTAAAAAAAAATTATGAAATTGGTTGAAACACATTATGAATTCAGTTGAAATAAGCTATATATACTAATAAGTACGAAAGAAACATAATTATTAAGTTTCATTAAAATCGGACGAACCGTTCTCAATTTAGAAATATAGCCTCCCTACCCACCCCTTACTAATTAATAAAACTGTTAGAACCCTAAATATACTCTAATAAGTACGAAAGAAACATAATTATCAAATTTCATTAAAATCGGACGAGCCGTTCTCAATTTAGAAATATAGCCCCCCCCCCCCCACCACTCCCAGCTAATAAATAAAACTGTTTTAAAACCCCAAATATATGCTACTAAGTACGAAAGAAACGTAATTATCAAAATTTCATAAAAATCGGACGAGCCGTTCTCAATTTAGAAATATAGCCCCCCCCCCCACTCCCAGCTAATAAATAAAACTGTTAAAACCCCAAATATATGCTACTAAGTACGAAAGAAACGTAATTATCAAATTTCATAAAAATCGGACGAGCCGTTCTCAATTTAGAAATATAGCCCCCCCCCCCACACTCCCAGCTAATAAATAAAACTGTTAAAACCCCAAATATATGCTACTAAGTACGAAAAAAACGTAATTATCAAATTTCATAAAAATCGGACGAGCCGTTCTCAATTTAGAAATATAGCCCCCCCCCCCCCTCACTCCCAGCTAATAAATAAAACTGTTTAAAACCCCAAATATATGCTACTAAGTACGAAAGAAACGTAATTATCAAATTTCATAAAAATCGGACGAGCCGTTCTCAATTTAGAAATATAGCCCCCCCCCCTTCACTCCCAGCTAATAAATCAAACTGTTAAAACCCTAAATATATGCTAATAAGTACGAAAGAAACATAATTATCAAATTTCATTAAAATCGGACGAGCCGTTCTCAATTTAGAAATGTAGCCTCCACTCCTCTCCCTAAGAAAAATATGGCGATAGTTCAAAACCGTTAACAATAAGAGAAAACTTAAAATTTAAATGGTGGAGGTCAAAAACTGATATTCCGATATATTTGCTTATTTAATGGAAGAAATATTGTAATCGAATTATTCTGAAAATAATTCATACCTTAAATTACAAGAAATAGTAATCCGTAATCAACTATGTATATATATATATATATATACTAGCATCCCCGTCGCGGCTTCGCCGCCCTCCATAAGTAAAGCTAATTTTAACTAAAAATTAATGTTTTATTTTTTATCGATAAGATTCTTGTATTTTAGCATGTGGTCCAGCATTATTTCTTCAATGATTTTTTCACGCATAGCAGTAATTATTAATCTAGTTATAATCGCACTGATTAGGCAGTTGGAGATTGCGTAAAAGCACCATTAGACATAAAATTTTTTAATTTTAATGTATGAATTGGTAATCAAGTTGGATAAAGACTAAGAAACTTTTGCGGAAAATAAACTGCATTATCAGTGCTTACGACAGAAGGCCCGTGGATCATATTTTTACACACAATATAAAAAAGTAAAGGATCGACATTTTGATTTAGTAATAATTTGTATTCGGCAGAAATAACTTTATTGATTTCATCTGGTTGGATGTTGATTTCGAACTATAAAAGTATATGACAGTGTGGCAAACCTCAGTCCTGCCTCTCAACATTGTACATTTAATTTTAGTTATTGTAAATTTTACCATTGCAAAACCTTCCTAGAATTATAAAAATTATTTATTTAGATGTCGGTACAGATAGGTTCAGTTTACCATTGTTAACTCTATTGTGGGATGGTGCTATACACAATCGTTCGATTTTCAAGCTTCACTGGGATCCACATATCGCACACCATATTTAAATCTTTTTTAATAATTTTCTTTATAGTTTAATAAGTAAATTTTATCATCGATTTCAAGCTCTTTTGTAACCTCTCGCGTAGAACCTCTCCACCTATCGGTCAATTTTCAAACTTTGAAGATGATGTAGTTAAAATTTGGTTCAGATAGGTTCATTAGTTTTACTAAAACGCTATTGTCGCTTGCCACATTTTTATAGCTTTTTGGATAACAATTTAATTGAATTAAGTAACTTTATTATCAATTTCTAGCTATATTTAACACCGGATCATTGTAACCTCTCTTAAATGGCGCTCGCTTTACTGCACTCCACATATTTATCGCTTTTTAAACAGTTATTTAATAGAAAATTTTATTATTGCTAAACCTTCCTTGAACTATGAAGATGATATAGTTATATTTGGTACAAAATAGTTCTATAGTTTTCGCGGTTAGTGATAACGAACGAAAATGGCTTGTCCTTTTATATATAACTTCATCATCCCCCGTCGAGGCTTCGCCCGCTCTCATAAGTGAAGATCTTAGATAATTTTAACTAATAATTAATTTTTTTTTTAAATATTTATCGATAAAAATCTTGTATTAAAGTGAAGAATTGAAAATTTTATTTTTGATGATATTTTCACGCATAGCAGCCATTATTAACTGGGTTAAATTTAGATTGATTAGGTGTTTGAAGATAACATAAAGCATAATTAGACATCCAATTTTCAATTTTAATATATGAGTTGGTAATCCAGATGGACAGAGACTATTACGAAACTGCATTATCAGTGCTCACAACTAAAGGTTCAAAGTTCATATTTTTACACACACAATATTAAACAGCTGAGGATCGGCATTTTGATTTTTAATAATTTTCATTCGACAGAAATAATTTTATTGATTTGATCTGGTTGGATTTTAATTTCTAACCATAAAAGTATGTCATAGTGTGGCAAAACCCGTTTCTAACACTCAACATTGTACATTTAAATTTTTATTGTTGCTAAACCTAGAATTATGAACATGATGTAGTTAAACTTTGGTATATTTCACTCCATATACCTGTTTTTTTTATAACAATTTAATTGAAAATAAGTAAATTTTATTATCAATGTTCACCTCTATGTAACACTGTACATTTTAACCTTTCATGTAGATTGCAATTGCCGCCATTTTTGAACTTCACTGTTATCCTCTTATTATTCATTTTTCAATAAAGAATTAGTTGAAAATTATTAGATTTTACTATTGCTAAAAACCATCCTATAAAGATGATGTAGTCAAAATTTGGTAGAGATTGGTTCAGTAGTTTTTGGCGGTTAGTGAACACTAACGAAACATTGCTTGTCCTTTTATATAATAGTATAACCTTATACCGCCATATGTTAGAATCGTATAGAGCTAACAGATAATTGTGACTTGCAGATAATATACAAATGATATTGCGACTATAAATTAAGATATAAGGTATCCTATCTTTTTTTTGTTGGATCAAACTGCACACGGTGTGCAAATTTGATTAAAATCGGTTCAGTAGTTTAGGTGTTAGCCGGCCCCTAGGCGGCGACACGTAATTTATATATATTAAGATAATCCGTAATCGAATTACATATAAGAATTACATTGTAATCATATTTCGAAACGAATGACGTGATTCGAACACTTGATTTGACAAAAAAATTACAAATCTTACACATTATGAAATTGATTGAAAAAATTATGAAATTGGTTGAAAAAATTATGAATTTGATTGAAAAAATTATGAAATTGGTTTGAAAAAATTATGAAATTGATTGAAAAAATTATGAATTTGGTTGAAAAAATTATGAATTTGGTTGAAAAAAGCTATAGACGTAATAACATATGATATTATGTATCTGAAATAAATAATAGAGTTATAATCATTCAGATAGGGATTTAACTCTATCCAAAATTAAAGCCTTAATACCAGTACTGTTAATATTTATATTTTCTGTATCTTTTAAAGTTTTTTAAAATCAAAATTATAATATCTGAAATCGTATCATCGTTTAAGCTTAGTCTCTCATTCGCGGATTTTTTTGTCTTCATTTTTATGGAGGTTGTTGGATATTGGATTAAGAAATAATATTTTTATATTCTGTTAATACACGATCTTCACTTGGTGGTGATTTAATAGGTAAAGAATGTCTAGTCCTCTTAGTAGGGACTCGATTTACTTGTTTTAAATCTGGAAATAAACTACTATTTTTTAAAAATTAGGTGTTTTATCTGTTAGAGCTGATTTAAAGGATTTCCAAAGACTAATTCTTTAGCTACGATAAAGGTTATATTTTCATTGACCATTAGATTTATCTGGAGGGACATCACGAGGATCCCCAATCTCCAACGTACTTTAAACTCTATAAAAGAAAACTTATCTGATTTAATCCCTTCAGAGCTCTACACTGTCAGCGGCTAACAGACGGCTGAAGATAAACACTGTTTTTTTTATAGATTTGTAATCACTAAATATCTTAAAGTTAAGTTTAAAGAAAATATAACCTAAATTTTAGATACTGTGCTAAAGGTGCTCCACACGCAACGGAAAACCGGAAGGCAAGCCTTCAATAGAGGCAAACCTCTCAGTGTTGAGAGTTTACAGTAGCAAATATAGCTCCACACGTAACGGAAAACCGGAAGGCCTGGCACCTCAAAGGCAAGCCTTCCGGTTTTCCGTTGCGTGTGGATGGAGAATTATGTGAGGATTTCCTGCAAGCCTGTTGCCCGTAGCCCCGAAATAGCAATACCAAAAAATCTCATTCGTTTTGCCTCAAAGGCCGACCGGATTGAAGTTTGGTTGTAGCCACCGCAACCAGTTTATGGTACGTGTATAAATATGAAGGTATTAGGTATGTGTATAAGCATTCATTCATCTTCCGCCATCTTAAAATCGTTGAATCGTGGAATATTTCAAAATAGTATCCTTAAGGACAAAAACTAAAAGGACAAGAATGACGGAATATCCTTCCGCCATCTTAAAAACTGTTAGATCCTGGAATATTGCAAAATAGTATCCTTAAGGACAAAAACTGATATTTATGTGGCCCAACGATGTCCTTCCGCCATTATAAAATAGTATACTTAAGCACGAAAACCAATTAAATCATTAAAGATTAAAATTAAAAAAAAAAAAAAAAGGTTGTATCCTTAAGGACGAAAACTAATTTAAATTAGGGAAGGAAAGTAGCAAAGGATGTCCTTCGGCCGCCAGAAATGGTCACTAACATACCTTTTTTTAAGGGCGCTAATAGTTATGTTTTAATTGGGGGGGGGGGCTCTAAATTTGTACCTTAAGAACGACAGCCGATATTAAAAAACTTTGGTAATAATATTACTTTCATACGAACTAACCTTTTTTTAAGGGTGCTAACAGTTACGTTTTAATTTAGGGAGGGGGGCTCTAAACTTGTACCTTAAGAACGAAAGCCGATTTTAATAAAATTAGATAATTACGTTTCTGTCACACTTTTTTTAGGGTGCTAACAGTTATATTTTAATTCGGCGGAAGGGAGGAGAGCTCTAAATTTGTACCTTAAGATTAAAACATAACTGTTAGTACCATTAAAAAGAAAGTAACTTAGTTTAAAAGAAACGTAATTATTAAATTTCATTTATCAATAATTAATTTAGAGCCCTCCCAAATTAAAACATACGTATTAGTACTATTTAAAAAAGTAAGTTAGTGTGAAAGAAACATATTTATTAAGTTTTCATTAAAACCGGCTTTCATTCTTAAGGTACAAATTTGGAGCCACTCCAAAAAAAAATTAAAACATAACTGTTAGAACCCTTAAAAAAAAGGTTAGTTAGTATGAAACAAACATAATTATCAAAATCGGCTGAGTCGTTCTTAAGGTAGAAATTTAGAACCCTCCCTCACTAAATTAAAACGTAACTGTTAGCGCCCTTTAAAAAAAGATTAGTATGAAAGAAACATAATTATCAAATTTTATTAAAATCGGCTGTTGTTTTTAAGGTACAATTTAGAATTATTCCGCCATTGTTTTCCTTAAGGATATTGTTTTAAAATATGTTTAAGATTAACCGACTTTTATATGGCGGAAGGATATTCCGCCGTTGTAATCCTTAAGGATGCTGTTTTGAAATATTAGAATATTTAACGATTTTTAAGTTATCCCAAGGATATTCCACCATAGCTGTCCTTAATGATACTGTTTTGAAATATTAAAATTTTTAACGATTTTATGGATATTCCGCCTTTTTTAACACATTCTACGGGATGCTGGAGATTGTTTTTTAATGAGATTTGTATGGTTTGTTTGGGCTTTTGGTAGCCTAGCAGGCTTGCCTGCAGGGAAACCTCAACCGAATTCTCCATCCACACGTAGAGGTTTGCCGGAAGGCCCTGTGATCTCAAAGGTATGCCTTCCGGTTTTTCGTTGCGTGTGGAGCGACCTTAAGAAAACCGCATCACCATGTAGTGACTTGGGGAATTATGTTGAACCTGGAGTTCCTACGTACCTTAGGAATGTCCAAAATTTATTAAAAAAATTCAGAAATACTAGTAAGAAAAAAGACAGCCACTTTTTTTCCTTCTCATCGAAAGAACATCAGAATCAGGAGCCTTCGTTTTGTGATTGTTTTTAAAGAAATAAAACATTTTTTTAGCTCATTTAATATTGGGAAAATCATCTCAAATTTTAAAAATACAATGTTAAAACTAAAAAATGCTGAAGACGGCATGTCAAAAGTTATTATTGAAATAGAAGGACTTTTATCGTTTATTGATTAATGGTAAATTTCACAAATACTAATATATTTTATAATTATATGTTTAAATATGTTATAATCATAAATGTCTTAGACTTACTTACGAACTTCGGCTTCTCGAATTCTAACATTGCATCCCTTTTCTCTTTCCACATGTTTAATAATCTTTTCCTCATGTAGTGTCATTCTGGTACATAGGAACTGATTATAGGATCATACGATAGACTTATTTTGTGGTTGCTGAATATACATCTATTTTGAAAAATTTTGATTAGAGGCCAATAACATCTGTTTCTAGCTATTATTCTTACTTTTATTTCTTTTTTGATACTATTGTCCTCAGTGATAATGATACCCAGGAACTTAAACATAGGCATTCTCTCAAAAAGATATCCAGCCCCCTCAATGCATCTATTTCCTCTTTCCTCTTTGGTCATTCCATGTATTTGTTCTTACCTTTATTTATTCTGAGTCCTACCTAATATTAATTATATTATAACTTCTCATATTAAGGAGGGATATTTCCTTGAAGTATATAGATGAAATTCAATATATAATTCCATTAATAAAAACATTAACAACAATTTTTGTTACTGGTCAATCAACTGTTTTTAAGGGAAACATCAGTGCTCTAGTTAATGGTAGATTTATTTTGAAGGGACATATAAAAGGATAAAATAATAAGAATTATTTTTTTTTTAAATATATTATTTTATTTATTTTTTTCCTTTGCCTGATCCCTGTAAATTAGTTTACAATATATGAATATTTTGCAATAAGTATTTTAAGCAATGTGTTATTAAAATTGAAGTGGTTTTATATAGAATCTAATCTAATGGTGTACCTTGTAGAGAATCTATTGATTGATAGCATTCATATGAAGGATCCATATTAGGAGATCCTGGGGCCATTGTATAAAGAACAATAATAGAATATAAAGCCTTTCATTATAATTTAATTGTATTATGAATTGTAAATAAGAAAAAGAAGGATGAGCAAGTGATTTATAAAGATTGACGAGGTGGACCTAATTCAATTAAATTTACACAAACAGATATTAACCTTGTGAAGGTATGCATCAATTTAATCCCAACATTTGTTTAGAACAGTCTGAATCAGATATTTTTAAAAATCAATTTATTCAAAATTTATAAGATCCATAATGAGAAAAGTATAGTTGACTGATATGTATGAATAAGGGAGATGATCAGAGATGAAGTCAAAAGAAAAATACTAACAATTTGTCCAAGTAAAAAAATACTATAATTGTGTGCCAAATGATTAAACCTACCTTGGAGGTCTTATTCAAGTCCAACAAACCATGCAGGAGAAGAGATGGACGAGGACTAATCATTGTGACGTCGAAACGTTGGCACACTATTATAGTATTTTAACATTGACGTGTTGTTTCTTTTGACTGCATCCCAGATAATTTTTCTTTGGTAACGGTTCGGATCGGCGACACCAACCCCTAAACCCGCTCAGAATACCTTTTATCGATTCTAACCTTGTTCCGATTTATTTCGATGTTCTAGTCGCTGCTTTTAAAGGGGGAAGGTTATTCTCCTACATTAACTGAGAAACTCTAAATCCCTGTTCAAAGTAATATTAACTTCTGTTTACCTTCTAATATTAAAATGAGAAATAAGGAAATATTAAAGTGGAAATAAGGAAATATCGAAATATAAGACACTAAATCAATTTTTAATTAATATTAATTTAATCAACAATTAATATACTACTGAACCACCAGTAAAGTTAATTCCTGATGAACTTTCTCTCAGAGAAGTGAAAATAACAAATTATAAATATAAAAAAGACAAAATCCTTAAGTATTTATTTGGCATAACTCCTATTTATTTAACATTTGTAGCTACATGTTTTCAGAGATAATGTTTCATCATCAGGCTTCTAATTTTTTTAAAAACACATTAATCTATAACATTATACCAATAGTTCTACAATTATATAGTGATGTGTCATTTACCTCTTAATCTGTGATTATTTTCACATTATCAATTCTCCATGTTATAAGCCATTATATAATATAAGACAGAATCCTAGTTGAAAGTGAAGATGTTAATTTCTGCTATATTTTCTAATGGGAAGTGGAAATAAGAAAACATAAAAAACCTGTGATATACTTTCTCAAATTTATTTATAAACTGATATGTTTTACTGAATTAATTATACAATCTGTCTAACTTTAGCACAAAAAGTAATATGGATGACAAAGAATCCATTCACAAAATATGTATACTGAAATTTTATCACTGAAATTGAAACAACAAATACAAATATATAAAACACCAAATCCATGTACAAATAAATCTTGTTAAGTTCCATAACACTTTTACAAGTTGTAAATTTTATCACCTAAATTGATAGAACAAATATAAATATGTAAAACACCAAATCCATGTACAAATTAATCTTCTTAAGTTTTATAACACTTTTACACATAAGATTAGATGAAATAAGAAAACATGAATTCATAAAACACTTAATCCTTTATGAAACTCATTTTGTGAAGTTCTGTTTCACTTATTTACATTTAAGAAGTCTAAATATCAATATAACAAACTAAACAACACAATCCAAGTTGAAACTGTAAAAGTGATTGTTTACATGTGAGGTTATAGGAATGAACTATCGAAAAATGTAAACATGAAGTGAAGCGTAAGGATCGAACTGGTCGGTGTTGCGCGGGTCAACCTAGTTTGGTGGTGTCGCCGATCCGAACCGTTACCTTTTCTTTTTTTTAAATATGATACAAGTGAATATGAGGACTTATGGTACTAATGACATGGCTGTAACTTGTAGCCCATACTTACCAGAATATGACTTTACAATAGGAGCTATGAGAATCCATTAAAAAGTAGAAGACAGTCAAATGTCACCTGCTCCATTCCTAATATTATACCTAATGGTGAACAGGTTTATAAAAATTCCTCCATGAAAACTTTTGGCATTACAAACATAAAAAATCTATCACTAGTCGTGAAAAAGAAGAAAGGCAGAGTGATTTGTAATGATAGATGAGGTAGACCCGAGATCACTCACATTTATAACAAACAGATATTGGTCTTGTGAAGGAACAATTTATGAGATAGTCATTATAAAGAAAATAAATCAATTAACATAAGTGATTTTCTTCCATTAAATATTCTAGAAATTATTTAATGGGATAGGTACACAGAGCTAATTATTTGAAAAATTAGTCTTTAGGGGTTGGTGTGTGTGTGTTTGAAGTTTGTGTCATTGTTTTTCGGTTATTTTTTTTTGCTTTTGTGGTGCAGATATTAGTAAATAACAAGAATGCGTCTAGTGAAACTATTTTATAGCCTTGTGGAAACCTGATATTAGTTATTTTATTATAGAACTCAAATGAATCTTTGACATCATTATATTTATCTGTGGATAAGTGTTTTAATATATTAGTTAGGTATTTTGATAATTCGTATGTGGGGAGTTAATAAAGGAAACTATAGGTCTTACCGGGTTGTCATTTTATGATCTTTAATTACTAAATAAAGTTAGGGGATGTTGGGGAATTTGTTATAAGTTCAAGATATGTTTTGTTATCTATAAGTTTTTGTTGTTTTAGTTTTGCTAAAGTTGTTTGTGTCATTCATTAGTTTGTATGTTGGGTTTGTACCGACATTTTTGTACGTTTTCTTATCTGTTAATAGAGCCTTTCTTCTGTTGATGTAACCATGTTTAGTAATTGCCACTGTTTGGTTAGTTTTATCGGCTTTGATATTATTATATCAGGTTTTGTTTTCAGAAATGCCTTAGTAGCTTTGTATACCTTTTGCGTGTTTACTTGTTTGTTAATGTTACTATGGTTATTTTTATTTTATTTGATATTTTTGTAATTAGTTATATTTACACATTTTCCCCAACCTTTACCATTTTGTCGAAATTCCCCTGGTCAGTTGTGTACTAGAACTGTTATAATTTAGTATTAGATACCAATAGCATACTCCTCTAATTTGCCTTGTGTAACTTACATAATTTCAACTTCATGCTTCTTTTTCTGAACAGTCTGTTATGGTGTCCAAGTTTTTTCAGTTCCTTTATCGGTCGCTTAGTCCTAATCACATTTCTTTCTCATTCAAAAACTGGATCATCTATTTTCCTTCGATGCCATATATATATATATATATATATATATATATGGAATAAATTTCTAGACTGTTATTAAATGTTTAGTAAGGTTCTTGAGGTTGAGTCAATACATAAAAACAACTATTTTGGCGACGTTTCGAGACTATATTGTTCTCATAATCATGCCCTACATTGAAAATACAGATTACAATAAAATTATATAAGGTACACAAGTTATTTCAAAACATAAAGTTAGCTATATTATAAGTACGTATATAACAACATGTGTTAGAATAATAAAAATATATATAATTACAAAATATGGAGGAGTATAAACTACTTACAATGTTATGGTGGATATGGTATAGACTAACTAAATTCTAACAATTATAGTACACAACTGACCTGGGGGAATTTTGAAAAACAGTTACAAAGGTTATGGGGAATTCCCTTGGAAAAATTAATTTAAAAAATCTTGAGAATACCATCCAGTCCTTTTAACTTAATTTTTCCTAGGGAATTCCCCATATCCTTTTTAATTGTTTTTCAAAATTCCCCCAGGTCAGTTGTGTACCAGAATTGTTAGAATTTAGTTAGTCTATAGCATATCTACCAGTAACATTGTAAGTAGTTTCATACTCCTCCATATTCTGTAATTATATATATTTTTATTATTCTTACACATGTTGTTATATACTTGTACTGTAGCTAACTTTATGTTTTGAAATAACTTGTATAACTTATATAATTTTATTATAACCTGTTTTTTCACAGTAGGGCATGATTATGAGAACAATATGGAACATTTGTTATTTCATCTAATTAAAATATTTAACATTAAAGCCCTGAGCTGGAATACAATATTATATATAATTACAATTTTTTGTTTGTAAATGATTGTATATTTTATAAAATTGTTGAAACAATTTTCTTCTTCTATCTTAATAGATATCTGATCTGTGGTGCACTAATTTAACATGTTCTGTTCTTGCAGTTGATAATTCACTGAGGCCTGTACTTGTTTTTATAACGAGGTAGATATGAACTGATCATATTTCTTGCATATTTATGTTGTCTTCGATAGCAGTGCAGCTGTTGAATAAATAAACCGGAAAATCTGTAAAAAGAAAGATATTATAAAATAAATTCAATTAAAACAGAATAATAACAAAAGAAATCATAGAACATGGAATGGGTATCACAAATAAAAGATCTTTAGCAGTCTTCTACAATCTAATACATTGGGACTGTTTTATTTTACTGATTTTATTTTTATTTAATTTTATTTTACTACTTTATTTTTATTGATTCCATGGATCAGCCAAAACATTTCACATTAAGCTATTCACAGATTTTAACATTGTTATTGATTATGGTGTCAGTTTTCATGAAAAAAAAAAACTACTTCCAAATGAAAATTAGAGAAACAGGCACTCTTCTTAAAAATTAAACAAACCTGACACCAGCGTTGCCTGGTTTTAAAAAAATAAATAAAATAAAATAAATTAAAAAAAAATAAAATAAAAAAAAATAAAAAAAAACCTCATACCAGAGTATTTAAAAAACTACTGGAAAATAAAATTCATAATAATAAGATCTTTTTCTTTCTCTAGTTCTTTTGTGCCTTTCAGCACAGAGCTTGAGAACTGGTAGGAACACTGTCTTGAAAGCAATTAATTTTGTGTTCCAGGTTATCTCCTTTTTTTTTTTTACCAATTATGGTATTGTTAATCTGGAAGTAGACCCCATTTGCCTTGCTTACTCAGTTTCCAATTTCCTGTTGCAATCTACCAGTCCTACATACCATAGTGCCATGATATTGATAGGTGTCTACACATTCCAGTATATAATATAGTAATAATAACAAAGGGCAAAATTATAGCACTTACAATTTAAAAACTAAACTAAATAAATTGGATTTTCTTAGTTCTTTTGATACCCTGTGTGTGCATATATATATGCAGTCTGGCCAGAGACGGCAAACAATCAACATCTCTTTACTCTTTTTCCTTTAACTTCTTTATTTTGTGGTAGTTTTCTTGATTTTTTATTTGTTTTTTCTATCTGCATATTTATAAACCTAATTAGTGAAGTGACGCATTGTAATCCAATACGATTACTTCATAATAATAGAAAAAACGGAGTAATTAGTTCACAACTCACCCGGAACAAGCGGCTAATCCTCACAGTATTAAGTACCTGCTCACTACTGCTGTAAGCAAATAAACATTCATTCACCTCTTTTACGTCAAAAATAACTAATAAATTACGTCAAAATGGTTCAATGCGCGAAGTGTGAAAATTCTATTTCAAGAGAAGACAAAAACAGTTCATTTTGTTCTAAATGTAAAGGGATTTTTCACGGCAGATGTTTCAGCCTTCTAGACAAAGACATTGAAGCGCTGAAAAACTCCAAAAAATCATGGTTTTATCACATTTGTGACACAAAAAAGCAAAATTCAAGCACCGAAAAACCTTTGGAGCCATTCGGTTCCGAGATACTAGCTGCCGTAAATACAGTAAACGAGGAAATTAAATTCCTAAAAACGTCCCTTGATAAATACGGGGACTTAAGTTTCGAATTGACTGAGAGACTGACAAAAATCGAAGCTCATCTAGAAGGGCAAAAAAAACGTATAGAAGAGTTGGTTGATGAATATAGAAATTTAAAAACAAAGTTTGTTCGAAATAAGGATAAACAAGACAGAGCAGGGACTTTTGAACAAATCGATGGAAATTCGGGGCATCCCAGGTACGCCCAGGAGAGACCCCGATGGCATTGGTTACAAGTATTGGTGCCGGTCTCGGCATCAAACTAAACATAGAAGATTTTTACCTTGTGGAGCGCCGGAGGTCCAGAAAGAATGATGCGCGACCACCGCCGGCGATCGCACGATTCGTCAGACAGTCTCTGAGGGACGATCTAATACAGAGGAGAATAGTCAAGAGGGACTTTTCGACGCGCATATATCTGAGCGAGGAGATGACCCCGACCAACAGGCTCTGTATTGGGTCCCCCGTCAGAAGAGATCAGCCGGCAAATTAAAATATATGTGGTTTCGGGGGGGGGGGGGGGGCCGTAAAGAAGACGGCCATCCAGTAATCATCATAGACCAACCTCAGGACCTGGATGTTTTCGCCCTGACCTTCTGGAATTCTTTTCCTATCTGCGCTTCCTTGGTCCACACACTTTGCTTATGAAACCAGCGTATCTTCTATTTTTTTGTTGTTTTTTTCTATTATTTATCCTTAATTTATTATTTATTTTTAATTTATTGGTATCACTATGATATTACTTTTAATCAGTTAACCCTAACTTGTTTTATTATTTTCAATTGTTTATGTATTTGTTTGTTTTTTTTTTTACTTATTTATGTATGTTTTTTTTTTCCTTCTTCATCACTTTTTTACCAACTCATCACCCGTTCGTTCTCTACTATTCTTATATATTTACCTGTTACTACTTTTAATTTTACTTTGCATTATTGTAAATATTTCTACTTTTATATATACTTTGTACTTATCATTTTACTTCTGTTCTTATCATCCATATGTATTTTTTCTTCTTGGCCTCTACTACTGTACCTCATTTTCAGCGTCATCCTTTTACTTACTGTCCTATGTTTACCAAACTCCTTCCCAATATGACTAATATCCTAACTGCCTGTCACATAAACTCACAATCCCTACCAGCCCACAACGATGTGGGCTGGTAGGGATTGTGAGTTTCAAAATTTTTACCACATCATTGCAGTCTCTGAAACCTGGCTTAAACTACTCCGTTATTCGTCATGACCGTGCAAACCGGACCGGTGGTGGGGTTGCGCTATATGTCCATGATTGCCTGAAGTCTCGTGTCCTTTTTCCTTCACCTCCTTCAAATCTCTAAACATTGAGTCCTTATTTGTTGAAATATCCATTAATTTACATTCTCTCCTGTATGTAGTAGTTTACCGTCCCCCCACATGTTCCCTTTGACCAATCATTCGAATCTAACATTTACCATTATGTTCCTCTCTACTCCAATATAATCATCTCCTGGTGACCTGAATACCAATCTCCTATCTGACTCCTATCCGACACATGGTTGGACCTGCATGTCATAGATTCCCCAAAAAACCTTCTTTCCTCAAGTCAACGACCTGCTTCATTTCTATCCTTTCATGTCCTGATACAAATATCATATGATGTCCCAACACCTCGGTTCCTTCCTAAAAAAATCTCCTTCTGTAACATAGACTCCCTTACCCGAGATAAGATTTTACCAGACATTGAAACCATAGATTGGAATCCAATTTAAACCCTGCTCCTAAACCATGGTTGAATTACTCACCACCAATCTCCTATCTATCCTTGATAGCCATGCTCCTCTTAAAACCTCAACATTCCGCCGGCGTTGCCCTGCTCCTTGGATAAACCAAGATATTAAAGATTTACAAAGAAGGCGAGAGGCTGCCCAAAGACGCTTCAAAAGCACAAGGCTTGAAGATGACTATCAAGCGTTTAAGTTTCTTAGAAATTGAACACAATCTACGATCCGGCGAACTAAATCCAATTTCTTCCATGAAGCCCTCTCATCTGCAACCGATCCTAAATCCAAATGGCTGCTCCTCCGTAAACTTTCCTTGTGTGATCCCTCTAGTTCCTCTCCCTCAGGAGTCTTTCCTGTCACTCCGGACGAGTCAAACTCCTATTTCGTTTCTTCCACTTCATTTGCTCCTTCTCAACCCTCCCAGTCCTTACCTCCGCCTGCATTTAACGACAAAATTTTTATTTTTCTTATATCTCTCCCTCTGATCTAATTACCTCCATTATGAAGTCTCAATCCAACTCACCTGGTTTAGACGGCATTCCTGTTAAATTATTGAAATTATATCTTCCTGAAATCCTACCGGTTCTCCTCTTCATATATAATTTTTTCCCTCCAAAACTCTGTATTTCCCACTTCCTGGAAAATGGCCGTAATTCATCCCATCAACAAGAACCCAAATCCTATATCCCCAAAGAACTACCGCCCTATACCATACTTTCCAATCTTTCTAAGCCCCTAGAAAGATTGGTGCAATCCCAAATTTCCAATTTCCTAAAAGATTCCAAGATTCCAGTCAGGTTTCCGTCTCGGCTTCTCAACACAATCCGCCCTCATCAAAATTATCACTTACATCTAAGCAGCTATGGATAAAAAAGAACTGACCATCCTGATCCTCCTTGATTTCTCTAAAGCATTTGATTCCTTAAACCATAATATCCTTTTTTCCAAATTGAAATCATTGAAATTTTCCTACAGCGCTCTCCTTTGGTTTCAATCTTTCCTTTCTCACCGCACCCAAGTAGTTGCCACCCCTAACCAAGGCCTATCCTCTTTCCTCACTCTACAATCAGGAGTAGCTCAAGGTTCGAGCATTTCCTCTATACTGTTTAATTCCTACGTCATGGTGTTCCCCATTCGATTCACCATTTTTCCCCACCATCTTTACGCCGATGACTTCCAAATTTACTTCTCCTTTCCTCCATTAGAAATGTTAGCTGCGGTTTCCAAAATTCAGGAAGACATAGACGAAATCTGTGCCTGGGCAAATCTGAACAAATTAACGTTAAACGCAGCTAAAACTCAAGCAATTGCCATAGGATCACATTCCCTTCTCCATTCAAATGCCAACTTTCCCTCATTATTCCTTAATGGTCATCCAATAACTTTCCATTCCTCTGTTAAAAATTTAGGCTTAACCATTGATCAAACCCTCTCCTGGAAATCCCATATTGCACAAATCTCCCGAAGGTCAATCGGTATCCTAAAACTATTTCACCGCTCCCGTCACCTTCTTCCCCTACCCACACGCAAACTTCTAGTATCCTCCCTTATCTTTCCCCAATTTGACTATCGTTGCGTGGTATATGGCGGGCTCTCGACGGTTCTTGAAGACAGATTAAAACATATCATGAATTGCTTCATGAGGTTTGTCTTCGAAACCTCGAGACGTTCCCATGTTTCGCATCTCTACACTAATTGTGAGTTAAATTGGCTTTTCCCCTACTTCCGCACAAAATACTTCCTAGGAACCTACCTATTCCAAGTTATCAACACTCGTAACCCTCCCTTTATTTACAGACACCTGAAATTCAAGTCCACTATCAAATCACTGCATACAAGATCTCGTCTTTTCGATCTCTATACTCCATCCCACAGAATTACTGCATTTCAATGTTCCTTCCTTGTCCGATCCTCTACTCTTTGGAATTCCCCCCCCCCCCCTGTATCCGCAATGCTTCTTCCCTCGGAACATTCAAATCTCTATTCTTTCACGATCTTCTTTCCCTCCAACTCGACGTTCTCTAATTATAAGGATGTATGTACTATGTATGTAATCGTCTAATTTAATTACTAAGACCGTCAGACACAAAACATTAGCATAAATTATAGTTTGATTATGATAATGTTTTAATTGTTTGTAATGATAATTTTCGATTCTCTATCTTTTATTTTTCTTTAAGTTTCTGTTTTTTTTTTTTTTTCTCTTCTGCAATTTTTTTTACAATATTAACTTGTATTTTGTATAGTTATTTGTTCACTCTCTTTTTCTTTTTCTAGTTTTTTCTCTGTATTTTTTTTTCCGCATACCTATTTGTATTCAATTTTACCTATTTTGTTTTATTTTTAACAGCCTCTCGGCCAGATATGAACTTAATTTAGTTATTTAAAGTTATTCTTAAGGGCTTTGTCCCAGAATAAAGTTTTTTTTTTCTATTCTATTCTATTCTATATATATGCACGCACAGGGTATTTCAAAGAATATATATGGATATATATCTTGATGTTACTATTATGAAAAAACTTTTTTTTTTCCAGAAATTTCCTAGCATATCCACCAGTAACATTGTAAGTAGTTTCATACTCTTCCATGTTTTGTAATTATATGTAGTATATATTGTAACGCATGTTTTTTTTTTAATATGGTTATATATGAGCTACTTTATTTTTGACTGTGTACTATTATTTAGCGTATAACTATGAGAACAACCTTTCAAAACGTTTTTGATTTATTTTTTATTAAACATAAGAAATTTTACGCATTTTGGAAATTGTTGTGTACAACTATTTTCCCAAACGAAATTTTAAAATTTGGCGATAAATATAAATCATCCGTAAATATAAATATGACTTTATAGTCTATTGCAAATACATTTTTTTTATAACCCTTTGCACTCATTAGCCGGTTATAATCCGGCAAAATAAACATGCAATTCCGCTCAGATTATAAGTTCCATTTGTCTGGCAAAGGAATCATAAGCCGGGTACAGACTGGCATTATTTTTTTCAAGATCCTCTCTTGATGATAATATTGTTTTATTGATTTTTTAAATTTTTTTATGTATGTATTATATTATTGTAATTGTAGCAATAAAACAGAATTTAAACATTTTATTTATATATTATTTAATCCTTTTAAAAGAATATTGAGTATCCATGCTACAGAAAAGTGTAAAAAAACGATCTGAGTGCTGGGGGAAGAAAATAGTCCCAGCCACCTGAGTGAAAGCCATGTAAAGAATTGCTGGCTCATACCCGGCATATGAGTTCTGTGCCAGGCATTGGGTTCGGGGTTCGGAGTGCAAAGGGTTAACTGTACATATTTATTTATTAATGATTACACTTAGCAAGGTCTCCATGTTGACAGGGTACATCTTGATGGCAGTAAGGGTGAGGGGAACAGAAGCACGAACCATCATGAGCTGGAGTGAGGTGGCCAACTTGCGGTCTGAAGTGTACCACTCGTTGCAATAGAGAGCCTCCCTCATCCCAGAGCTCTGTCAACAAACATCAACACTACAAACAACAAGTTAATCAAAGCTATACATACAGAATATTTTTAACTGCATCAGGGATGTGTCCATTCTCGCTACCACCGATTCTTGACAATAGAATCGCTACCGAGAATCGATGATCAAAAGTAGATTCCTAGCTACCGATCGGTTCCGCTAGAGGCTAGTCCAGTTTTGTCTAATAAAGTATGAGTTATATTGTCTATACGATATATAATAGTTAATATAATACGATATGTAATAGTGTAATTATTACATATATCAATTTTTGTCCATAACGCTTAATTGAAAAAAAAAGTAAAATACAAGTCATTCAAGCTATAAATCCCTCTGTTATTTTTCTATTGTTACCAGCCAAGGCGTTGTTACCTTCTGGACAGTTGTATAGCATAGAAGCTCAGTTAAACAGTTTAATTGTTTTCTGATTTTGTTTTCACAACAAAAGTGTTGTTCCCGTTTTATTTGTCCAAGTGTTGGTTTCATATTTGCGAAATTATTAATAATGGCATCAGAAATGTGGACCTATTTCACTATTGACAATGCCAATGATCAATTTGCCAAGTGTAACATTTGAGCTAAACTTATTTCTCGGGGCGGCTCCAGTAAAAGCACCTCGAATCTGAAAAAACATTTAAACGTACACAATCAGGATCATCTGTGAGTGCTACAGGTAAGCCTAGTCCTAGTTCCAGTGGTAGTACTTTGCATTCATTTTTCAAAAGCAATGAAAAGCCTGCTTCACAAGAAGATCCCTTGTTTGGAACTGAGGGAAAACTAGATGAACTAGAAGTAGGACCAGGAGTAGACATTGAGAAAGAACAATTATAAAAATATTAAACTTGACCCAAATGAAAGTTAAATCAAGGAAGGCTTAGGTTCTCCTGCAGCTTCTTCCTCAGACCAGTCTATTACTTCCCTCCTTTCACCTAACCTTTATCCGAAGGTTATTAAAATTGGTCAAAAACGGAAAGAACCTACACTGAGAAGTCTTTTTGATAAAAAAAAAACAAATTTAAAAAAGATGATCCTCGTTCCAAATAATTGGATCGACTCATTGCTGAAATGATCTGCATAGATTTACAACCACTGTCCATAGTAGATAACAAAGGATTTTTAAATTTGATTTCTCACTTGGAGCCCCGATACACGATGCCGTCCAGACGGACATTCTCGAATAAAATTTTTGCGGAAATGTACAACGAAGTAGCTCTCAAAGTGAGCCTGGAACTGGAAGAAATTGAACATGTTTCTATAACCACTGACATGTGGACTTCGGTTGCCAATAATGATTACATGGCTGTTACAGCCCATTTTATTAAAAAGACTAATTTAAATTGGGTTTATCCCATACGTTTTTGGAGGTAATACCATTTTCAGAAATAAGCCACACAGCTGACAATCTCAAAAACTTCCTCATTGATGTTTTGACTAATGAGTAGTTGATATGCAGTAAAGTTGTAGCAGTAGTTAGAGATAATAGCAAAGATATAACTGCTGCTTTAGAAAGATCAGAATTTCCAGCTGTTCCATGCACTGCTCATACTCTCCAATTGGTTATAAAGGATGGCTTTTTGAATAATATTAAAATTACCAATTTAGTTAAGAAAGTAAAAAAATTGTAGGAAGTTTTAAACATTCTGCGAAGAACACCAAAACCCTCAAACGTCCAGAAAAAAATAGGCTTACCTCTACACCGCATGATCCAAGATGAACCAACACGTTGGAACAGTACCTATCATATGCTGAGGAGGATTCAGGAACAAAAGAATGCAGTTGTTCTCATAGCTGCTAAAGATGAAGTCAAAATAGCTGCAGAGAAGACGAATGATGATTGGAATACTTTGGACTATGCAGTTGATATATTACAAATTTTCGAAAATGCAACTCTTCAGCTTAGCAAGGAATCTTCTTGTATATCTGAGGTAAGTTAAAACTTTTTCCTCACAGTATATTTCAATTTTCAAATGAGAAAAAACAACAAATAATAGGATTTAAAACAAATAGGAAATTTTGAAACAAATTTCAATCTAAATTTTTTCCTACAGAATTATTTTTTATTTAGCTTTATATATAAAGCTCTCGGTGGAACCTGCGCACTGGGGAGCGCGTCCTCCAGGTCTGAATATACTGAATAAAGACCCGTGGACCAACAGGTACCCAGTGCTGGGGGGTATAGCCCGGCCACCCTTTCTCCTGAGGGGATACAAATATTCGGGAGGCCCGTTGTCCCGAGGATACGGGCCCTCTAGCATCGGGCCAATCACCCATCTAGAGTAAATTGATTCAAAGAAACAGAAGCAGCCTCGGATCCGGACAGTCAATTGGGTACAGACGGCAGGAAAAAGGACTTACAATTTAGAAATTGGAACATAATGTTGCTTACAGGTAAAGAGAGAGAACTGGTGGAAGAACTAAAAAGATGTAAAGTGGATAATATTGGGCTGAGTGAAGTGAAGAAAAAAGGGAATGTATTGGTAAAATTTCCAGAGGGGCACAGTATGATATATTCAGGAGTTGATCTAGGACAAAGAGCCAGAGAAGGTGTTGGCTTTGTTATGAAGGATGTGCTGTTTGATAGAGTAGAAGCCTGGGAACCCATATCATCTCCATCGGGAAAGTATCCATGGTACACGTATATGCCTCTACTGAAGATTCTGCCACGGAAGATAAGGACCAGTTTTATGAAGACCTGCAGAGAACAGTAGACAACGCAAGGAACCGAAATAACCTGATCATAATATCTGGAGATTTAAATGCAAGAGCAGGTCGGGATCATCAAGCAGCCTTCGGAACGATGGGTATATGGGGAGGTGAAGACTGTACCAATAACAATGGAATCAGGCTGATTGGGTTCTGTGTGGAAAATAATATGCTTATTGGAAACTCATGGTATAACCATAAGACGATCCATAAGATCACATTTGAAAGAGGCAATGTCTTTACAGACATTAAAGTTACACGAGGAGCAGAATTGAATACGGACCACAGGCTGTTGGTGGCTGACTCGAAGATACTAAAACCGCGAAAAAGACCGCCAAGTCATATAATAGGATATCTATTAACAAGCTAAGAGAAGAGGGAAAATAGCAGGCTTATGTAAGTCGCCTTCAAGTCCAAGTTCAAGAAGTAAATGGGGACACAGATGTTGACACTATGTGGGCGCAAATCAAATGCAGTATTCTCAAAACAGCAGAGGAAGTATGTGGCTTGCAACAAATAAGACCTACTACTAAGAAAACTATGTGGTGAAGTGAGGAAGTGAAACAAGCCATATCTGCAAAGAAAGAGGCCTAGAAAAGGTACTGTAGAAGCAAGTCACCAGGAGACTGGGCAATGTACATAGAGAAAAGGAACGACTCTAAGAGAATAGTTTAGGAAGCTAAGAGAAAATCTAGGGAGGATTTCGGGCTAGAGCTGGATAAAAAACTATAAAGAAAATATAAGGAAATTCTGGCACATCACAAGAACACTAAGGAACAAGAAAGCAAAGCCTGTGAGAGGTGAAAAAGATGAGCATGGCATATTGGTGACAGAGGACATGGACATACTGGAAGTTTGGAGGAAACACTTTCAAGAAAAATTCAGTATGGAAGAAAGACGGAGGAATTTTCGAGATTGCCGTAGAAGAATTGCAACTGAACCAGAAGTCCCCGACATGGATGACGCCATAGAAGAGGAGGAAGTCGAAACAGCCATTACTAAAATAAAGATGGGAAAAGCGGCCTGGCCAGATGGGATTGCACCCGAATTTATACAGTATGGGGAAAATGACCTTGTCAAGTGTCTCCAAACATTGTTCCAAAAGGTTTGGGATCTCAAAAGGATACCAATAGAATGGGAAAACAACATCATTATCCCAATCCATAAGAAGGGAAGCCAGAGTGTACTATATACTCGGATCTTGGAACAAAGATTAAGGAAATTGGTGGAAAAGAATTTGGAAGAGGAACAGGCAGGTTTTAGGCCCGGTAGGCAGACACAGGATCATATCTTCTCCTTGCGAATGATTGTAGAGAAGGCATGGGATAGAGGAAAAGTAGTATACCTCGCTTTCTTGGATTTACGGTCGGCTTTCGATCACATTCCTAGACAGGAAATATGGGCTGCATTGGAAGATAGGTGAATCCCACAAAATCTTATAAGTTCCATCAAATCAGTTTACTAAGACCCAAAGGGAGTAATAAGGCTAGCCGGCACTGAGTCCAGGTCATTCCATTTCTATAAGTGAGTTAAACAGGGTGATAGCCGGAGCCCCCTACTATTCATAATTTCTATGGATTCAATTTGGAAATTCTGTAAAAGGAGGACACCCAGAGCTATAATGGGATACTAGAATATGACTCCAGTGTTGGTACAGGGATTGTTGTATGCAGATGATGTGGTATTGGTTGCGTATACTGATGAATCGCTCCAGGTCGCTGTGAATGTGTGGCAAGAAGAACTGCAACTAAGAAGTATGCAGATCATTGCCTCCAAAAGCAAGGTGATGTGTGTTGGGCGAAGGAACAATGATCTAAGAATCACTTACAATGGAGAGACTCTTGAGCAAACCGATACCTACTGCTACCTGGGAACAATTATCTATAAGGATGGAAGAATAGACCAGGAGGTTATGAATAGAGTCCAAAAGGCCAACGGAATATTCTACCAAATATCAATGACACTTATTGGAAAACAGGAGTTGAGCAGGAAAGCAAAGATTCTGCTTTTCAAATCAGTTTTTCTCCCAGTACTATTGTATGGATCGGGAAGCTGTACATTCTTGGACCGCCATGCTAGCAGGATAGTATCTGCGGAAATGAGATTCCTACGGAAAATATTAGGAAAAACCAGGCGAGACCGAATAAGGAATGAAAGGGTCCGAGATGAACTAGGAGTTAGATCCGTTCTGGATACGATCAAGGAAAGACAATTGAAGTGGTTTGGTCATGTTAACAGAATGGGAGATGACCGTAAGGCCAGAGGTTATTAGAAGCAAGACCGGGAGGAAGGCGTCCTCAAGGCAGGCCAAGGCTCATGTATGCAGACTTCATTGAGAGAATTGGCACAGCAAGAGGAAGCACCATGCCGGAGATGAGAAGGCTTGCACAGGACAGGGACCGTTGGACAAGATGATCAGAGGATGCTACTCCACGCTTAACAGCACTCAGGAGATAGTGAGAGAAGAAGAAGAATTTTTATTTATTTATACGTTTAATTTTTTTTTTTTATTCTATATTTTTATTTAATCTATTTATTTATTTATTTTAGATTCTTCCACTTATTCTTACAATTAAACATTACCTTGAAAACAAGGAAATTAAAGGATCAGGACTCCAGGGACTGAAAGATCATATTATTGCATCTTTAAATAGAAGATATTCTTCACTTGAGGAGCAATTTTTGTATGCCATATCAATGATTCTTGATCCACGATTTAAAACTACTCCCTTCAGTGACCAAATATTGCTACTCAAAGCCAAGGGTCAGATCGTTGCAGAAATGTGTTCCTTGGCTGAAAATGAGGTAGCACTTCAGCTTGAAACCAGTAAAGCTGAAGCATCAAATTCGTCTAATGGGAGTAGAAATAAGGATAAGGAGGGTTTTTGGTCCCATTACAACCTCAACCTCCTGAAACTCCCTTAGCCATATCAGTCAATGTAAGGTGTGAATCGGAACTTAATAGGTACTTGCGAGAACCAAACTTGGATGCAACTTTTGGAGAACAAGTACCTTCATATTGGTTTTCCAGCCCATAAACGCAGCTAAAACAACTTGCTGTGAAATATCTGAGTATCCCCCCATCCACAGTGTTCAGTGAAAGATTGTTTAGTACGGCAGAAAACATTTGTGATTCTAGAAGAAATAGATTTGACCCAGAAAGAGTGAAAATGCTAGTATTCTTAAATAAGATTTTGTAAAGAAAATGTTTTATTTTTGTACATGTGCATAGAGATTAAATTTTAATTAGCTTCATTTGTTGAATGTTGTAGATAGTAAGTGACAATATTGTATATAGTAGATAATGTTTAATTATTTTGTTTCTGTATATATATATTTTTTTCTAAAAATTCTGATTTTTTTTTTAATGTGGTATCGGTATCGAGAATCGAAAAATTTTGGAATCGACACATCACTGAACTGCATCAATAATAGGATAATTGAATTTCAAGATATATAAATATGTGTATGCACGTATATAAATATGTATAAATCCTTTCACTAGAATGTATTCTTGCTTGAATAAACATATTATCAAACTTAAAACCAAGAAAGATTTCCTTCATAAGGTATTTAACAGGTAACGTTTGAGTTTTATGTGACAAACTATGTACTGTGAGCAACAAAAGGTTTCGTACACCTACTAAAGTCACTAAAGCAGGGTTTCCTAACAAAAAAAGTTTCACGGACCCCTGAAACAATCGCTATAATTTCAAGGTCATTGAAATTACAGCAAATTTTTCAGTGCCCCCCTCCCCTTGGGAATCCCTGTTTTAGTGAATTTAGTAGGTGTTCGAAAACTTTTGCTGCTCACTGCTTGTGAGTTTAGGATATATAAAGAATGTTTCAATGAAGTGATAAGGATATTATGACACTCTTTTACTGTAAAATTTGTAAACTGTGAGATGCTTCACTTTTTTTGTAGACGGGTAAAACAAGAATGTGTAAAGGTCACCAAAGTTTTTAAAACTTCCTCAAAGCAAAAAAAAAAAAAAACAATTTATATAAATTTACTATATATTTGTCAAATACCACTCACTCATTTAACATAAAATCTCAGAAACCACCGATCGGATTGGAATGAAATTCGATATGTAGCTTACTCTAGGGCCGTAGGTGCTCGCTAAGAAAGGAATTTAAAAAAAATCAGTCTGGATCGCGGCTAATTTGCAAAAATTGCGATTACAATTTTTATTGGGTGAATAACATTAGATTAATTGTCATACATGAAGAACAAGCAGGATTTAGAAAAGGTTTTTCGATAGTGGACCACATCCAGACCGTAAACCAGATTATCGAGAAGGCAAATGAATACAACTTCTCTCTATACCTTTGTTTTCTCGACTTCAAGAAAGCGTTTGACAGCATTTTACATACCGAAATATTTAAAGCCCTCAGGACAATAGGAATAGAGGAAAAGTATGTAAAGATAATTATAGAGCTGTGTAAAGAAATGTCTGCATATATCATAACAGAAAAGAGAGGACAAAGCTTCAGTGTTGAGAAGGGTGTGCGACAAGGGGATCCGCTATCCCCACTTTTATTTGTTCTTGTGCTGGAGATGGTATTCTGGCGTCTTGGTTGGGAAAACATGGGAATAAAAATAAATGGTAAATGGTTAAGCAACTTACGTTTTGCCGATGACATTGTGCTGTTTGCCAAAGATATGCGAGAATTGCGGGAAATGCTCAAGCATCTTCTAAAATTATGTGAAGAAATTGGTCTTTACCCTAACTAAAAAAAGACGAAACTGATGACGAATAGAGAAAAAGATGAATGCCAAATAGACAATTACAGTTTGGAATATGTAGAGGAGTTTATCTATCTGGGTCAGATGGTATCCTTCGCAGATAGAGGAGCAAAAGAAATCCAAAGGAGAATGGCACTAGGTTGGAACAAGTTTTGGTCCCTCAAACATATTATGAAAGGCAATATAAGTATGGAGCTAAAAAGACAGGTCTTTGACAGTTGCATAAGCCCAGCGGTTACCTATGGATGCCAAACGTGGTCTCTGACAAAAGCTCAAGAGAGGAAGATCCAGGTGTGGCAGAACAACATCGAAAGGTCAATTATGAAGGTGAGGAAAAGCGACAGGGTGAGAACTATCCAGATCAAGAAAGAAACAGGGCTCACAGACACACTCAGGCGGATAAGACTGAGCAAATGGAAGTGGGCTGGGCATCTTCTTCGGTGTGAAGAAAATAGATGGTCGAAAATTGTCACTGAATGGACTCCATATGACCTAAAAAGAGGAAAAGGGCGCCCAAAGAAAATGTGGAGCGACACGTTTAAACTGCTGGCAGGACCCCTCTGGTGGAGAGCTGCTAGGGACAAAGACGTTTGGAAGAAGAAGTGGAACGAACTCACATCCCAATAGGGCCAGTCACCCCGGGAAGTGCTGACTATTACTCCAGAAAGGGAAGGCCTATGCATGTAAAAAAGGAAGAGAAAAAAAATGTACATGATTTATATTTATAGAACAAATGTTCTAAACAAAAACTCAATATTTTGATTTTATATATTTTTTCCTCTTCATATTCTGAATATTTATTGTTGAATTTTTCTTCGTATACAATTTCTTTTGCATAAATAAAAGGCTATTTTCATTTCATTCATTTCTATTGTCATATGGTATTTGGAGATAAGATAAGTTAAAAAATAGGTTAGATGTTTAAGCCGCACACTTTGACCACAAATTAAGTTCCTTATTATTGTAAACAAACAAAATACGATCGATGTCGAAACCTTATAATATGGTACTTTCTGTGAGCTCATGGTGGCTGCAGAGGTGTACTCTTACAAGTTTGAGTTGTTTCGTGACGATAAGCTATTAAAAGACTTATGGTAAAGAGGAGGTTAAAAGACTTATGTTCTCTGTTGATGACATGTAAGGTCAGTTCGATGTACATATTCCTTACAAGCAACCCTGGCGGGTTGCTTACAAGCAATGTTGGTACATTGCTTCACCGGTAGCTTCGTCCCCAACTACTCTTCCTTCAGTTTTCCGGTCACAAGATAAACGGCTTTTCTCAACCAGGCCTAAGTTGTATTTTACAAGTTGTACATAGCATTTCTGAATTTCATTCCTTGAACCTAGAATATACCTTTTTCTCAGTTTAGATGAATGAGTAAACAACATTCTAAAAACATTGAAGTAAACCCATCAATCTGAAAGTAAACAACGTAGGAAATGATTCACAGATTCAGTTCACAACAAACAACTTAGGAACTCGGCTGCAAAATATATTCAAGCACATGTAGAGGTCAACAGGGAATCTGTTAAGAAATAAATGACAAATCGTCCTGAAATTAGCAGAAAAGTGGTTACCAACATAAAGAAAGCCAACCCCAAAGTTAAAGGATATGCTGTATACACATATTCTGAGAATCACTCAACTGTACTTAGCGGGACTGTTCAGAAGTATAAGAAAGCCCATCCTGAAATCCATAGAAAGTCTTCAAAAAAAAATTATCAAAAAAATAATCCTCATGTTAAACGTGTAGCTGTAACAAAACACGATGAAAGATGTTCAATGGAAAGGTTACAGCCATTATGACCCAAAAACTGAATATGCCAATGACGGAACCGTCGATATTGGATCATGGTCTACTTGAAATTGGTGTTATGCTGTGAAATGGAAGGACTAGAGCCCTGCCATGTGCTGCAGTAACAGGAAATTCCAACTCCCTCCTTTCAAGAATGTCCTGAACATTTGCACAGCCTCCTTACTTACGAACATCCTGAGGCTGAGCATATTCTAAATAAAATTTGGAAATAAAACGGTTGTTTCCGAATGACGTCATTTGGAGCAAAAGTGATAAAAGAGGGAAATATAATGCCAACATTTAAGGTGCGAGGACAGGTATACATCACAGAATTGGGAGTTTGATGTCGGGAAAACAACAGCACCCGTCTTTTGTTCAGGTAAATTTTTTTGGTGATGACAACCATGAAAGAGGCATTCGCTGTGACCACCACCAAAATGTCAAGCCTGCATTCGTAGGCCAACTCCAGAAAATTCTTCATGAACATAACGAGTATATCAAGGACTTCAGAGCTGCTGTTATGTTCCCAAAAATCTACAAGATTTCCAGGTAGTTATCAGTGCTGACAAAAATCCTTCAAATGCTCACTGAGGACGTTACAATACTCCTGCCGCTAACGAAATTGCTGTCTTAATTGTGTCGTCTAGTTGCAAAACCGGCCAACTCCTCAATTTTGAGAAATACGTTTTTTTCTGTTTTCTGAGTCCTAAGAAAGATTTTCCATCTATTGGAAACAAGAAACCTCGCAAAAACCCGTGAAATCCTTGTTAAACCTGCGTTTGAAAAACACAGTGTGCTGCAAAACCGGCCAAATCCTTCCGTGAGTGAGTTTCATAACCGGCCATCTCCACATCCGCTAGACCGCGCTGTTGTTCCAGATCAAGAAGACCTCTTATCAGGCAACTATCAGTCTGCTCCTACTTTTCCTGTAGTTAACGTTTATGCCTTTATCGTTTCGTGCACTTTTCATTCGATCTTTATGGAGAAGTTTGTAGAAGAAGTTCCAGCTAATTTAGCAAGAAAAAGACAAAGAGACCATGCAACATGGAGAAGAAAAAAAAAAAACCCTCCAGATCGGGTTTTTACCCAAATTGAGATGAAGTTAAAGAAAATCGAGACTCTCGTTCAGCCTTCAGAGTTTTACGGCATTCTCTCGGAAAGTGGAACTGTGTTCAAGCCAGGAAGAGACTACACAAATCTTGATTGGAGTCCCAGTAATGCCCTCCTCAAACCCCCTCCACTATGGAACTTCAAAGTCGCCCCAACAAAGAGATTTTTCAGAACCAAACAAAATAATAAGGTGCTAGTTCAAGGGGAGGTTTTCTACAGATCGTTTGATTTTTTTACTGCAACGTCGTAGCATCACCTGCTCAAGAAGGAGGAAGCAGAGAAGTAGATGAGAGGGATGAAGAAAAATATCAGGAAGAAATGTGTAAGCCTGTTGAAGACGATAATACCGCAAGAGTATATGTTCCTGAATTTTTACTTTAAATGTTTCATTTAAGGAGATTAATATCAGTTATTATATTAAAAAGGCATAACTCCCCATTTGCTTTTATTCATTTATACTTCATGTTTCAGAGCTTGTCTGTTGCTCCATCCTCAGGTTCTACAATCATTATGTTATATTACAATTCTTTACTATATTAATACATCACTTTACAATTTTTGTTTTTTTACCTAACACTGTGATATTCTCACTTGGTCATCTCGTCTACTCTGACACCACTGGGCAATTTTCAATTATTGTTTTGTTTATTTATTGTCTACATTCTGGCCTATTTAATATGGTTCCTATTTTACCATTCCATTTCCATTCTATTAGTTGTATTATCACTACTATTTACATTTTTATTAATTTTATTTATTAATGATAGGTGAAACCAAACAGAATTTAATTAAAAGAGTAAACCAGCATAAATATGACTGCAAAAGAATAAATACAAAGAGAAAAATAATAAGACTGCACTGTGAGAACACACAAACAAATTCAAACATGAATTTGACTTTGAAAATACAACCATATTAAATCATGAGAATAAAACCAAAAATAGAAAAATAATGGAAGTAATTTATATAAATAAAACAATAGACCAGACAGTAAACTACAAAACAGATACACATAAAATTGGTACAAGCTATGCTAAATAATAGATACACTGAAAATATAAATAGTCCATGTAAGAATAAAATCATTAATAAATAAAAGTAATAAAAATGTAAATAGTAGTGACAATACAACTAATATAATGGAAATGGAATGGTAAAATAGGAACCATATTAAATAGGCCAGAATGTTGACAATAAATAAACAAAACAATAATTGAACATTGCCCAGTGGTGTCAGAGTAGAAGAGATGACCAAGTGAGAATATCACAGTGTTAGGTAAAAAACCAAAAAATGTAAAGTGATGTAATAATTTAGTAAAGAATTTTAAAATAACATAATGATTGTAGAACCTGAAGATGGAGCAACAGACAACCCCTGAAACATGTAGTATAAATGGATAAAAGCAAATGGGGAGTTATGCCTTTTTAATATAATAACTGAATTTTTATATTTTTCTAATACACGTTTTTCGGAAATTCTTCTTGTTATTTTAGCACAACAGACAACATATAGCGGCCCCTGGCTTTTTCAACTTCTGCCTCCTATTTCTCTCCGTCCATTTTCGGAACTTATTACTTTAAAAATAATTCTTGCCAGTTTTTCCTTCTAGATGTTTGATTTACACCACATTTCAGAGTTTAATTTTTTCAATTAATATTCACTTATTGAAGAAAGTTTTGTTCATTTGCATCCCAAAAAAACTAATATTTTCATTAAATTTAGTGATTTTCTAAGTTCTAATTCATTGCAAAACCGGCCAACTCCAAAATGAGTTGCAAAAGTGGCCAAATCCAAAATAAAAAACTGAATAACTCATCCCCTCCACTTGCCCCTTCCATGTGAAAAAGTGCTTTCAAACACACTACCCTTGTGTCACTAAAAACCGAAGAGATTTTCTTCCTACTTCGTTTTGTCGTGATGTAACAGAAAATCAGCTCTCCTGAAAAATTTTGTTTTTTGGAGATGGCCGGTTTTGCAACTAGACGACACAATTGTTGGCCAGGTGTTTGAAAAGCGATACGTTGTTCTCCACAGCAGGGACAAAAAACTGATAAGAATCAGCGAGTTCTATCAAGTGTATGATTCTCTTCAGTATCGTCTCATGTTCTACCATGGAGAAGATGGGTAGAGTATTAACATCCCGCAGCGTGACCCAAACACCAATACACCACTTAAGAAAACTGTGTCTGCAGCTGATTTTTACGCTTAAATGTTGATGGAACGAGGAGATGAAGAACCTTATTTACTTTAATTTCGTAATCTCCTCAACCAATTTATGCTTGATGTGTACGCAAAAATAGAAACAGAAAGACTAAACTTTATTCGAAAAAATCAAAAAAGTTGAGAAGTTTTAAGTTTAAGACTATATTCACTTAAAGAATGCCATAAGAAAAGCTAATGGTCTGATATCAGAGCTGGGTAAGATGGTAGTGCTGCCTCGAAGCTTCACTGGAGGACTACCCAAATAATATAAAATTAACTTTTTCAAATTGTCAAATTTACTTATTGAAATTATTCTAAGAATGGAATTCTTTAGGTTTATTTAAGTAATAATAATTATCAACGTTAAGCTTAACTTTTACTAATTTAAGTTGTCCTTAATCCTAATGATATTAAACCACAATCAAAAGACACACATAAGCCTAAATCTAAACGAAATTTAGGTGCATGATTATGTTGAATAAATATTAGCTCTGGCATAATATCTCTTTATACTATAACCTAAATTTTAAAATTAATTCGAGTTTAAGTGTCATGGCCGAAACAGCAGTTCACTCCCGTTATCGCTCTGGCTTTAAACTGTTTTCCTAATGGTATTAGGCTACCTACTGTTGTGGAAACTTGTGTACGTACGCTTTATATTACACGGAACAATATTGTGATAATTGTGAAATCAGGTTAGTGCTTAAATTAACAATTATAAGTGAGAAAACTGGTGCACGTGAGGTACAGGCTATCCACGAGTGACAGTCTCTTACTTGTCGGCACTCCAGTTTGAGCTAAATATTACTTTATCTACTATAGTCACTAGTAGCTCTTGGCGTAGGCACTTGAGTATTTAATATACTCTTGAGTTCAAGACTCCGTCTCTACGAATATTTGTTTTTTTTTTTTTTTTTTTAGAAAAATGTTTAGATTTTTCTTTATTTTATATATGTTTATTTTTGATTAGTAAGAATAATTTTAATTTTAATTATTACTTCGCTTTATTATTATTTTTTATTATAAAATGGAGATAGAGAATTCTGAATCATAGGAAGATACACCAATGTCTGAAATTAGCGAGTCAGACTCACAATACCTTTCTCAAAGGATGTTGCAAAAAACGACATCGGAACACTGCCCCTGGATCTGCCGGAAACTCACCAAACAAAAAAACATAGGGAAACAGGTATCTACATCTCCTACAACTCGCAGTAAAACCACTGCAACCACAAAAATAGATCAATCTATAGTTACAATCCCCACCAGCAATAAATTTTCGGCCCTGGAAGAACATCCTACCGAGCCATCTCAACAAACTAAAGAATTTTCCGAACCTCCACCACCACCAGTTTTTGTTTCCAACGTACAGGAGTTCTGGCCGTTTTGTCAAGAAATATCAAATCTTATTGGTCAGACGAACTTTAAATGTTTTTATCGTATAAGAGACACAAAAATTAATACCACGAATAAAGACCATTATAAAAAACTTATTAATTTCCTGACAACCAAAAACTATAACTTTCATTCATACCAGCTAAAAGAAGATAAAGCGTACCGAGTAGTCTTAAGAGGGCTTCATAATACCACTCCAGCTGAATATATCAAGAAGGGCATAGAAGAGATTGGTCACAATGTTAGAAACATCTCGTGCGTGCTCCACCCTACACAAAAATTTCCTCTATCGCTATTTTATGTTGACTTGGAACCTGCCAGCAACAATATTGAAATATTCAAAATCACCAGACTCTGCTACTCAGTGGTGCGATTTGAGCAGCCAAAACAAAAACCTGCAATTGTGCAATGTACTAGATGTCAAATTCTAGGACATACAAAATCATACTGCCACCATCCAGCCAGGTGCGTCAAATGTGCTGGACCACACGCTACAGGAACTTAACTAAAGACTAGGGAAACGCCCGCAAAATGCGTCCTCTGCGGTGAAGATCACCCGGTAAATTACAGAGGGTGCGTCGTGCACAAAAACCTACTAAGGTAAAAATACTTAAATGCAGCTTCGAAAAATCGACGGCACAACTCTCATGAAGCTGAAACAAAACTTATAGATCCTCCGAATACCCTCCACCAAGAACAAGATCACCTTTTCACACCAGAACCTCAGCCGTCTACTTCATCAACCATCAATCCTCCTCAGAAGAGAATTCGATCAACGTACTCAAAAATAACAGGTAATCCTCAGGCTCGACATCAGGCGCCTCAAACCTCCCAACCACAACCTGTTCCTCCCAAAACTCAACCTTCTCAACGTCCTAGTCAGGACATACCTCCATATCATCTTCCTCTCCGAGTAAAATTTCTACATACGTGACTATATCACTTATAGAACAGACCATCCAGACAACACAGCACATGCTGGTTCTTGTATCCTTATCCATAAATCTTTACCCCATTCCCTTATTCCTTCCACTCCAACTATAGAAATACCTCGGTGAGCATATCCACAAGCCTTTACAAATTAACTTTCTCAGCTGTATATTGCCCTAAAAATATTCCTCCTTCCTATAATCACCTAGAATCCTTATTCCGATCCCTAGGACCTCACTTCATAGCAGGAGGAGACTACAACGCTAAACACCAACGGTGGGGTTGTCGATCATCTACCTCCCGTGGCGGCATCCTATCCCGAGTCTCCATATCCAATACCAATTCCATCATTCCACCTATAAACCCTACATATTGGCCAACATCCCTCAAAAAACGACCTGATATCCTCGATATATTCATCACTTCCCAGGTATCATCATCCCAGCTCACAATAAAATCCCTAAATGACCTTTCCTCCGATCATAGTCCGGTATTGCTTTCCCTGCATGCAACTTCTGTTCCTAAACCCACCTATCCTTGGTTGATTACTGGCCGAGTAGACTGGGACAGTTTTCGATATGATTTGGGAATGAAAATAGCTTAAAAACTCCACTTAAAACAAAACAAGACATTGATACTGCCATAGAAATACTAACGACATCAATACGCAATAGCATAATAGATAACACCACAAAAAGAAAAATATACAATTCTCTCCAGAGTAATTTGCCACAACATCTTCGTACCCTTTTGAGAGAAAAGCGAAAAGCAAGAGCTAGGTGACACAGAACCAGATATCCATCAGACAAAAATAACTACAACAAATTGACTAACAAACTAAAAACAGAAATAAAAAAATTCAAAATTTATATAAATATACTGAAAACCTTAACACGACTGACAAATCCTTATGGATGGCCACCAAAAAACTCCTGAACTATAAAAATTGTAATCACCCTCTTCTAACTGAATCCAAAACGTGGTCACGATCTGACAATCAAAAATCACAAATTTTCGGTTAGCACCTTTTTAATACCTTTAAATCCCATCCTGATATCCTTAACCCAAATCACCTTGAAAGTATTGAAACAGAATTAAATATCCCACTTCAAATGTCCCTTCGTCCTAAAGCATTCCATCTTTCAGAAATATCAAGTATCATCCAAAGATTGCCCACAAAGAAAGCCCCCGGACATGACCTTATTACAGCCTATATCCTAAAATTTCTTCCTCGGAAAGCTATTCTATTTCTTACATACACATATAATGCTGTACTCCACACCTCATATTTCCTTGATCCTTGGAAAATATCGATAGTAAAGATGATTCCTAAGCCCAAAAAACCACCTGAACTCCCATCCTCATATCGTCCAATATCACTTTTGCCTATTATGGGCAAAATCCTTGAAAAACTCATCCTGAAACGCGTGTATCCTATCCTAGATTCCAATCATATCATTCCAGACCACCAATTAGGTTTTCGAACGTCACACTCCACTATCCAGCAATGACATCGCGTGGTGGACGTGGTCTCCTCAGCGTTAGAGCGCGGAATGTACTGCACGGGAGCCTTTCTCGACGTAGAACAAGCTTTTGATCGAGACTGGCACCTAGGACTGCTTTACAAGCTCCGCAAATTTCTTCCCTCAACATACTTCCTTATTATCCGTTCCTATCTCAGTGATAGAACGTTTAAAGTGAACCATAAATTTTCTTACTCTTCCCCCCTCTTTACCCAATCTGCCGGTGTTCCTCAAGGTAGTATCCTAGGCCCCATCCTCTACACGGTCTATACAGCTGACATCCCAACTCATCCTACCACTGTCCTCACCACGTATGCTGATGACACTTGTTTGTTATCAGTAAACAATGATCCCTTTATTGCCTCCTAGACACTCCAATCCCACATCACAAATCTTCAAGAATGGTGTCGAAACTGGAGAATCAAAATAAATCGAAATAAATCCCATCAAATAACCTTTACCCTTCGTCGTAAGCCTACGACTTCCTGTCCTACGGTATCCTTTAATGATGTCCCATTAATCCCCGTTGAACAGATCCGCTACCTAGGACTCCACTTGGACAAACGTCTTACTTGGAATCCACATACAAGACTGAAACGACAAGAAACTGCCCGTCGTTTTCGACTACTTCAACATTTACTTGACAAACGTTCAAACCTTCCAATCAATTACAAAAAACTCATATACATAACAGTAATTAGACCAATTTGGACATACGGAGTTGAGCTTTGTGGCTCCACTAAACCATCCAATTCATTTCGTAACCAATCCTTACAATCCAAAATCCTTAGAAAAATCCTAAATGCTCCTTACTTCGTCACAAACAAACTTATCCACAAAGATCTTAATATACGTTTCGTTTCTGACTTAGCTCAAACCAGATATCTATCCTTTCATAGCAAACTCCACAACCATTCAAATCCATTAGTGTCACAACTTGCTTCTGAATTCATTCCAGATAACCCTCCGAGGCGCCTGAAAAGAAGATGGCCTCGAGACCTTCTAATATAGTATCTCATTACATAGAGCCTGTAGAAGTGCTACCAATGGGTAGTTGCTTTAAAAACAAGTGACGAGTAATTTTTAACATTATCATCAAATTTACTTGATGTATTGTATGTTCATGTTGTAAATACAGTTGTAAATAACAATAAATAAATAAATAAAAAAAATTAATTCAAATTGACATATTAAAATTTTCAATTTAATCAACATAACTCATTTAAGGCTTAAACAGTTTAAAGTTCCCTCTTGTTTGTTTTATATATAATTTTTTTTTTTCAGTCTCTGAAGAATAGAATTTTCTCAACTCAATTTTTTTGTAAGAAAAACAATGCTGCCGTTTCCAAACATGGGTCAAGATGGCGGCAGCAAGCAAAATGAGGTTCCAAAAGGCCGTTTACAGTAAAATACTTCTGAACTTTTTTTCTCTACGAATCTTAATGTTTCTTGGTATGCTGAATACAATTTTTCTTTTCCCTAAGAAAATTTTTTTTCTTAATCTCAAAGCGAGTTAAATGGTGCCGGGCTTTAGCGTGCTAGCATGTGTATTATAAGGGACTTGATTAATACTTCACTTACAAAGTTTAATAGCAAATTTAACCATCTATAAGTTGAAAAATAGTTATTTTGGATCGGACAAATAGATTCGGAGTTATAGCCAAAAGAGTACCAATAAACGTGTTTTCGCGGCTAAGTGGGACAGACCGCAAGTTCGCCAATCCTTACAATGTTCCAAAGAGCATAACCTAGCGAAAAATGGTCCGATCTCTGAATTGTTTTTTTTTTTTTTAATTCGTAGCTACTGGTCCCAGCTTCAATTTACTACATAAAGGCATTCATCGAAAAAACCTTCGATGTCTTGTTATAGATAAAAAAAAGCGACAATAATCGCTATTTTGGGCGTTTTTTTTTTTTTTTGTTTTTTGTTGCGATTTTGGGTATGAAGCCGACGGATGCCGTGGTAGCAAACTTCAGATTCGAATTCAGTCTCCCAATAAACATTAACGTCCGTTGAGAAAAAAAGTTCAGTAGTTTTTTTTTTCCTGAAAACGGCTTTCTGGAACCTTATTTTACTTGCTGTCGCCATTTTGACATGTGTTTGGAAACGGCAGCAGTGGTTTTTCTTACACAAAAATTGATAATCTTTCAAATAAGCATTGATATTCTTGGGAGACCTATCATCACAGGTTTATATATCATCACAGGAGTGTCGTCGGCTCCTGTACTGCTAGATAATACTAATAAACCAGGTGATCTATAAGATTCTGAATTCATAGTTCAGGTGCTGGAGTAACTCTTTTGATTATTTTTCAGGGGATCATAATTATTAGGAAACTACACACTTTTTTATTCTTCTGATCTTTTCACTTGATTTGGAGGAGTCTATTTATTTATTCATATCTATTTGGTATTTGATCACTATATTGATAAAAATACCAGTGCGATTCTAGAGGAGGAGTTAGTGGGGATAAATCACACCCGAGATTCTGAAATGTCAAATTAATAAAAAAAATTGTTACTGTTAAAAAAAAAAATATATATATATATATATATATATATATATATATATATATATATATATATATATATAGAATAGGATGATTTAAATCCAAAAATAAAATTATAGGAGATGTAGTTGGTTAGGGTAGGCAGTCAATGAACTCAGCAAATCAAAACAAAATGTTTATTTTATTTTAATTGTCAAAGCCGACGTTTCGACTTGCTTTGCAAGTCTTCATCAGGGCTAGAAGAACAGAAAACAAGCACAAGGTATGACTACATTGACTACATGACTACAATGTAAAATATATGAATAAACACACACCACAAAACATAGGAATGATTGAGAAGGTTGATTTTTTGAGAAGGTTAAACCTCATTTAAAGGTAGGTTAAACCTTCTCAAAAAATCCTAAATTTCCTCCCTGTGTTTATGTATATATTTAAATGTTATTAATACGGTACTATCTTCCTTACTCTATTTTCTACTCCCTTCCTCCCTCTCGTTTTTATTAATACTTCAACACACTAGCTCAATATCACCGCCAGCTCAATATCACCTTATTGTATTTCATATACGAATATTTTCCCGCTTCCACCTTGGTCCGTAGTTTAGATACCCGACGCTAGATCACTCCACCCTCCTTTCCTCCCTTAACAATTGCCTTATATTTTCCCGCCTTTCTTCAGTTTGGTTTGTTTAACATTACCAGAACGTAAGTTTTTTAAAAAAGATATTTTTTATTTAGTCTTACTTTATATATTCATCCTTTAATCATTAATATATCCTTTTCCTTTCTCCATTTTAAATGTTAGTGCACAATTTGTTTTGCTAAATTTCCTTTTCCTCACTCCTTTATCCATTTCCTTTCTCTTTCCACTGTACACACTTGTAATTACCCCACTATATATTTCCTAATATTCATCATATGTATCAATATATTTATCACTACTTTATAGCTGTACTTTGCTTAATTCTATTTATTATTAACTATTTAGTTAACTCCCTGCTACTATTAATTTTATTTTATATATGTAACAACTCATTAGCTTAACCACTATATCTCATAATCTCTATACCTACTATTGTTTTTTTTTTTTTTTTTACATTTACCTATTATATTGTTATACTTATTCATTCACTATGACTCCTGAAATATTCTTTTCAATTGTAATTCAATATTTTACATTTAGTGTCTAGGCTTTAGTGCCCTCAGATTTGAATTCAGTTATCTGTCCTCAATATCTCAGTAACTCTGTATCTATTCATTAATTGTTAACTCCTCTAATTATTATCTCAATAACTAGTCCTCATTATCTCAACAACTAAACATCTACATTGTTTATGTTCACCAATTATTTTGTCAAAATTACTCATTAGCATTTAATTAACTATCACTCATTTTAATTTATTCTCATCTTTACCTCAATTCAATAGTCTTTATTGTCTTTATGGCCTTTTGATTTGCCTTTATGTTACTATCCTTACTCTTATACAGTCATTTATGTATCATTTTATGTTTATTTATATTTTTTTTTCTCAATCATTCCTATGTTTTGTGGTGTGTGTTTATTCATATATTTTACATTGTAGTCATGTAGTCAATGTAGTCATACCTTGTTGCTTGTTTTCTGTTCTTCTAGCCCTGATGAAGACTTGCAAAGCAAGTCGAAACGTCGGCTTTGACAATTAAAATAAAATAAACATTTTGTTTTGATTTGCTGAGTTCATTGACTGCCTACCCTAACCAACTACATCTCCTATATATAAATTCACAGTCAACTATACCTTATGAATATAAAAACAAAAAAAAAATTTATGTATATATATATATATATATATATATATATATATATATATATATATATATATATATGTATTGTTTATTTATATCTGTTATTATTGATCTTGCCAATACTAGTAATATTATCTATTTTTGCATACGTGGGTAATATTGGGTAAATGTCTAATATAATTCCCCATGTATAACATGTAACAGCTTTATATATAAATTGTAAGTCATTCAAATAAAAATAGCAAATTCAGATGAAGTGGATCCACTCGAATCGACTTCTCGATTATTTGATAATTATTCCATTCACTTTGCTGCCTCAGTGCCCTCACACAACTAAAGAAAAACTAGAGACCATGCGTATATTTTGTCAGTTCTTCGCATATTGTCACTATCTCCTCATTAAATATATTTTCAAAATGTTATGTTTTGTTTAAGATGAAAATTTAAAAGAGAATGAGAAGTTACTTTTAATTTAGAAAAAGGCTTCCAGAATTATAAGTGGTAAGGAGTTCAAAATTTCTTAATACGAATATTTTTATTCTAGCCAACACTAACTCAACCACCGCTGCCGCCAACACCACCACCGTGCCTGCTCCAACAATATCTTCGTAGGAAGTTCAGTCTGGATTATCTCAATAAAACCAATAATTTTCAGATATTTTTCATTACTTAATGTATATATAATTATTTAAACTGTTGAAAAAAAATATATATACCAACTCCAAAACAAAATCAAACAATTACTCTTAAAAAATTTAATTTCCTGTACGATAATAGATAGATTATTTTGCTTTATTTAGGAGCCACCCAGAACAAGGATTAATGGGGAAACCCGAACTATGTTTACGAAGGTCCTTACAAACCAGCTTTATTGAAAAGAAAGTTCTGAGATTATTAAAATAAATGTTTTCCAATGATGGCTCTCATGTTGATGTACTTCATATACCCATTGAATATACTTCCTTTAAATGCTACTAGACAGATTTTTAAGAAAAATAAATAAAACAATGTTCTAGGCCTCCCCATTTTCCTTGCTTCAGCAGTGCATTTTTAATTCAATTAAGGCTATAATTGTCAAATACTCAAATATAATTGGTTTCTTTATAAACTTCTTCCTAAGCCGACCACTTACGAGGGAGGAAAGATATAATTCTGGTTTAGCTCTCCGCAAAAAAAATATATCGAAACGTTAAAAAAAAAAAAAATATTTAAAAAAAATAGAGGGATACTTGGGAACAGATTTGTGATATCGAAAGGAGTTTTCTGGAATTTTGACACTTTTAATTTTATTGGCAAATTCTATTAAGTTCTTTATAGTGTACTGTATTATGTACCTATAGATAATAAAGTATTGTGTATTGTAATCACAGAAATTTTAGAAGAACTGATGTGTTTTAATCTATCGTTCTGTGAAAAGCATTAAACGGAGAGAGAGAGAGACTGTCCTTTTAAGAATTAAACCAATTTTCAATAAGACTAAAACTAATTTTTTGGGAAGAAGAATGTCTCTCGGCCGTTAAAATTGATCAGATCTTGGTAGATCTGAAAACTTTATTCTTCATGGTCCTTGATGAGAAATTGGACCTTCTCATTAATTCTAGTGTTAGTATTAATTCAGAAATAGCTTCAATTAATGTTTTTTAAATTTACTTAATGCATCTCTTTCAAATATACAGGAAACAAAAGTATTTAAAAACTCAATTTGAGAATATATTTTCCGATTTAGAAAATATAAAAGAAAAATATCGAAGTTTAAAGCAGGACTTGAAAGAGAAAAAAAAAATATTTTGTAATATTAGAGGATATAAAAATATTTGGAATATTAATCCCTCTGAAATCAATATTATTTATATTGTTTATAGTAGAAACATGTTAAAAAAATAGTGACTTTAAAACTCCAATTTGGCTATGAGAATATATCCCTTTTGTAAGCAATGCAAAACAATCTAAAACCTCCAAAACAGGTAGTGCTGGCTTAATTGCAATTATTAATAGGAATTTGACAATAGACGCAAATATTATCGAATGAGACCAATATTTTTATAATAATAAATTTCCTTTTAAATAACAAATAAATTACATTTGCTAACATATATTTACCACCAGGCTGTGATTTAGATAAACTCGGACTTATTTAGATAAGCGGGAGTGTCAATCATTGAAATATTAATCGCCGCGAAATATTAATTGTCAAATTAATGAAATCTCAGATTTTTTTAATGTATCTGGCGCATTGTTTCAGACAGACCAGGCAAATATACGTATATTTCAAGCAAAGGGAAAAGTAAAATATTTTTAATCTGGATAAATGAACAATGTTTTACTATACTTCTAGATATAAAGATAACTGTATTTTCCAATCAATCCAAACATTTGAATAAAGGTTAGAAATCTATTGTCACCTGAGATATTATCATCATTATAATCCTTATCAAATATGACTTGTAAAAATGTATTTACTTATATATATATATATATATATATATATATATATATATATATATATATATATTTTTTTTTTTTTTTTTTTTTTCTTGCATATATCATCTGTCTTGTAAGAAAAAAAAATATTTTGTTTATATTAATTATTATAATATGTAGAAATGTTCTTTTGTTTGTGTTTATTACATAACATGTAAAAATGTTCTTCTGTTTGTATCTATTCTTTATCTATTATTATGTATTTGTTTATTTATTTATTTTTTTTTAAGTAGTAAAATGTTAATATTATTGGCTAACTCTATTGCCCTTAAGTTTATACTTTAAAGCAACAAAATAAATTAAAAAAAAATATAGTTGGAACGGCAAAATATGTGTCTAATATTTTTTAACCAGGAACATCCGAAACAATTGCCAACAAGTTCCGTGAGAGACTGAGTGAGTCCTCCCCTTGTAAGTCAGATCCTCGTAGCATTAAGAGAGCAGTTCACCTTTTAGTCCAGTAAATAAACCTACTGTAGAGTGCAGGGAATATGCGATTATTTATTATCTCAGGGCTTCATTAGGAGTAGTTATGAGATTAGGATATTAAAAGTCCTGCCCCACAGTAGGCCAAATGAGCAAAAACTGCTTGAGATACATTTTTTAAAGATTTTTTTTCCGTTAAATTTGCGACACATGTATGATTACTATACCTTAAGGCTAATAAATCTTGTGAGTTTCAGAGAATTTTGTTGATTACTTAACAATGAGGAGCCTTCAGAGTAAAAAATGGCAAAAAAAAAAGGAAATATTGAATAAATTTTCATTATTAATCGTCATTATTTTATTTCAATTTTGGTATTAACATATTGTTTTCTATTGTTTTGAACTTGGTGGAGTACAAACCGAGATGATTCTGAAAATTAACTAAACCAAATTTTGACTTTTTGATTTTCGATTATTATACATCCTACAGTTTTTGTGTCTTTTCAATTCCAACGCTAAATCCTTCTTACAGGAGTATAAAAACATACTATATAGTGATTAGCTGCGTCTACTTATACCTCACTCCCTGAGCTCGCTAACTAATATTTTACAACTCTAATAAGTTGTCGGGAGAGTGGAGGTCCTACCGTATTCCAGACAAACTATGCAGCTTATTTGCTATGATAATTATGACAATTACTGGACATTAATTTCCATGTGAAACTGATGAATAGCCATATTTTCTCTTTGTATATTTTGGAGCAATAAAAGTCAAATGATGAATTATTGACCTTATGAATAATTATTCATTTTATAGATATTGTTTCTCTTTGTGTCTTTTTCAATCCAAATTTAAATATTTTCTATACATATGTAAACAAAAACATATTTTATTTTTGGAAGGGGAATCTGCTTCATTAGTACAACAGCTCGTTAATCTTTGAACATGGTTAACCTACCGACATTTCATGTACATATTTCTACGTTAAGTTCTCGGTAAAAAAAACAAAACAATAATAATAAGAGAGGGGTGGATATTGATAAAACACTTTTGATATATTTTTTAATAAAAGTAGTAATGTCAAAAAGCAAAGTCATGAATGTTATTTCCAGGAACTCCCATTTCAGGAACCCCGATGTTAGATGCGATTTAGTATTTTTTATTAGTACCACATCTTAAAAAAAGAAATCAATTATTTACTGGTCATTAGAATTACTGAAATTTAAAAAAAATTACTTTTTGACATTTTATGTAGGTGGGTACTACTAATTTTGGATTATAGTTGCTGATGATTTCCAGAATAATTAATATAATTAATGTGCAAAATAACGGTCTACAATTTTCTCGAAAAGTAGAAGAAAACTAGCAGAAAAGTAAAGTTTTACTAACAAACTCAGAATAATGAAAAAAAAAAAAAAAAAAATAAGCGTGTCTTATTATCGTGTCTTATCCTATTTGGAAAATAAATTATCAGATACCGGCTAAATACAAAGGCCTAACTAATTTCTAGATGCCTCATCGAATTCTACGTGAAAAACTATTAACAGAAGCCCACTTGGTTTGGAGAAAAACATATCAACAACGAAAATGATTTATTTCAAACCGATACATTTTCTCAAATTATTATTATTATTTATTTTATTATTTTTTTTTTTGGTTTATTATGCAGACAAATCCAATTGGTCTGAGGAATGAGACTATTAAACCTCTCTAGAAAACTAAGGAGTGTGTGAAATTCCAAGTTTATAGATATATTTTTCCAAGTTATTAAATTTTAAACACTTTTTTGCGCCCCCCCCCCCCCCCCCCCTATGCGCCCCTGAGGAGTGAGCTAACGGTGAAGGGAAGGGGAAAAGGTCCTCTTTTTGGGTTTTTCGATCATATCTCAAAACGGTGAACTCTAGAAAAGCTAATTCAATTTCCTCTAAAATTGTTTTTATACATATTTGTCGAACTTCCTGCCATCAATTTTATTCAGCGTTCATCTAGGGCGGAAATCGTTTTTAACCCACCTCTGCACCATTTTTAATGCCCTTTAGCGGCGGTACCTCGAGTTAGAAAATCAATTAAATAAATTACATTTTGTAAAAAGTTTTGTCTACCTAAGTTTTTATGGACCAGCTTCAAGAAATGAACACTCAATATATATAGGCTTATAAAAAAAAAAAATCCCCTCCAATAAACTTGTGAAACTATGGAAAATAAAATGACACAATTATGTTCTTAAAAAAAACACCATTTGACTGTGCTGAAGAGCGCAAATTGTGAAAGTGTGTTTCGGACCATAGGAATCTAAGTCAGCAGTTCCCGTCGGCATTTATTACATATCCGCTTATTTATTAGATTTGAAAATGTTTATTATCTCAAAAAAAAAAAAATTAAAAAATATTTAAAGCACGAAAATCTGTTCTTAACATTAATGATTTATAGTATTTAGGTATTGTTTTTGGAAAGATTATGAAGTGAAATAAAGTGTTAAAAATCTGGATTAATATTTCTTTTTTTATTGTAACAAGTTTCTATTGTAATAAATTAATTAATGTATGGCATGCAATTATATAAGATTGAGGCTGAAGACGGGAAAAAAATACAAATTCCGATTCCTAGCTCAACACTTACCGCCGTCGCCATCATCTCCGAGCAGTAACAGATAAGGGCCACCTCGATGAGCTGGAAGGACAAAAAGGACCCTGTCCTCACGATAAACAGGGCGTCTTTTTCCTCCTGACGTAACACAAATATAGTGTCAAATATTTCTAAAGTTTCAAAAAATACTTTTCAGGTGTCAAATAATACTCACGAATAACAAGTGGAGCATAATCACCGTCAAATTCACAATTTCAGCTCCTAAGATGATAGTTATGATGAGATTATAGGTTTCTTTTATAGTGTCCCCGTACCTGTGTACATAGTTTCCAATTGGTTAATTGTACTTTATTTTGATTAAAATATACTTTCTACTGATATAAAATTTAATTAACTTTGTACAATACCTTATCAGTTTCTCGTAGTCCTTTAAAATATACTTCAACTGGTCGTTCAAGAAAACGTTGTCCTCAACACAGCTGGCTGACTTCCTTCCTAAAACTTGAAGCTTATCACCCTTCTTTAGCGTCGCTACATGGTAGCTCAAGACGTCGAAGTGACTACACAAGCATATCAGTGGTATTAAGATGGCACACTCAGACACACAATACCAGCCACCGCCCCACATAGTTACCACAAATTCGTAAGAGTAGATCAGCTCAAAGCGAGGGCTCTCCGAGTAACTAAAAGGGTACCATCCATTAAGAATTTTCTTTCTTCCGGAAGTTGGATCGTCCATGTCGTATCCGGGCACGAAGAACCAGAGGATCCAAGTGAAGAAGAGACCAGAATAAGCGAACAAACATACCTTATTGCATTTTTTCGCTGTTCGTCTGTATATGTCCTTCGCAACTGACATTTTGTGATCAGGAATGCTTTCGAGGAAGTCTTCTTGGATTGAATCATAGATGAAACAAATATTCCTCATTTTTATCAAGAAGAAGACTGATTTGTTAAATGTCTGCATACACGGAGCAACAATGAGATAGATGGATGCAATTTTTTGTAAATCAATATCTATCATGAATATGCGCATGAATTGGAAGATCGGGTAAGATAATGCAAAAAAGATTACGGATGCTAAAATCAAAAAGAACAAGCGACTCATCTTTCCAGTGGTTCGAATGACGTTCAAGGAGTACCAGATGCCATAGATCTTCAAGTGCAGTGTGACAAGGCCTTCCATGATACTGGACTTCTGGAGTGCTCTTCGTGGTTCCATGTTGCGGAATGAGCGCTTCTTTGCTTGAGATGAGGAATTAATCCCCTCTTTCTGAACTATTCGATTACTCTATCGAATAGCTTAATTATCTATGCTCGTAGGAAAGTTTTATAAACTCCGAACGTCTGCCTCAGAATTTATAATCGCCTCGGATATCGAAACATTAAAATAGATAACCGAATTATAATTATAATAGTCTTGGGGATGTGATGTAATTATCTTGAGGCACCGGTTATTGAATTAGTCATTCCAAGCAAGCCTAAAAATTCAATAACTTCCTATCTGGGGAAATACAAATGGGTAAGCTTGTTGTATAACTAATTTTTTTTTTCCATCAGAATCAAAGCTGAGAAAATAAAAAAAAAATAATTTGAGAAGAAAAGAAACAGATATCCGTTGATCTGGTTGATGTGAAGTGGCATTTCTCATAAATAATAAAATTTAAAAAAAATATTCCTGTAAAATCACAAAATTGGCTTAGTATTAAACATATTAACTGAAGGAAGCAAACAAGAAGAAAACGAAGACTGTTCATTTGCGACAGAAAGAACGACATTTTTTACGAATAATTGTACAAACTATTACAGAACTGCTTGAATAATCAAGCAGAATTTCTGGCAGTATTGAAATCAACTTACTATATTTTAAGAATAATAGAGAACCCAGAAATTACTTATCACACACACACACACACACACACACACACACACACACACACACACACACACACACACACACACACACAAAACACAAACACTCACACATATATGTTATAAAAATAAAATACAAGACATGTAGTACATAGTGATTTTATGTGGCAGGAAAGATTTGTAATGGCTAAGATAGCTGTAATGGTAACCATGAATACAATTCGGTTCCTTTTAGTTACGTTAAAAAATACTAACTAACTGTCTTAATTGAAGACTGGAACAGACATTGGCACACTCTACTTAAGGACGATCTTTATTCAAAAAAATCCAAAAGCGAATATGCGAGATGCATAGTTCGATGAAATATAGAACTATGGAGCTTTCAATAGAGTGTTACCTGTGGGTAGTTTCTTGACAACTCATGTAATTAAATAATTCATGAAATTTACTACATGCATTTTTTTTTATATTATTGCAAATTTTAATAATTAAATGGAAAACAAAAAAAGTGTTAACATGGTTTTGTACATTTTATTTTAATCGAGTCAATAAACATAAAATATGCTATTATTTTTGATCTTAGGACTTCGTTAGGAGTAGTTAGGAGATAAACATACTAAAAGTCTCTGCCCCTAGAGATTCAGTAACGGTTGGAGGGGGGGGGGGGGGGGGGAAGGTCCCATTTTTGGGTTTTTCGATTATATCTCGAAAACGGTGCTCTCCAAAAAAATATGTTTGAAATAAAAATTAAAGCTAATTAAATTTCCTATAAAATTGTTTATTTACTTATTTGTCAATCAAATTTACTATCAGACGCTATATAAGAAATTTTGATTTAATCCTGTAATACACCCAAGTCCCCTAAAAATGAATGTTTTGGCAAAATATTTTTTTGACGATTTTATCATTTTCAGTGAGATGGCTTAGGTGTATTACGGGACTTAATCAAAATTTCATATTTACGCATGATATTAAATTTAACCAGATTTCAGTTGAAAAAAAGAAGTTTCTGATCGGACCTATAGTTTTGGAGTTATAGTGAAAAATGTGCCAAAAAACTTGCGATTTCGAAACGGTTAGCAGTTTTTAGCATGGGGTATTTAATAAAAACTTAATATATGGGCTCTTTTAGTAAATTTAACCAGCTTTCAGATGGAAAAAAGAAATATTAGTTCGGAGTCGTAGCCAAAAGAGTACCGATGAACCTCTTTTCGCAGGTGTGACCCCAGTCAAAGAGTGCTGAAATGAGGGGTGTAGAGTACATGAAATATGCGATAGTTTTTGACTTCACATCTTCGTTACGTGTAGCTAGAAGGTAAACATACTAAAAGTCCCCGCTCCTGAGGGGTGAGCTTACGGTGGTGTGAGGGGAGAACTTCCCGTTTTGGGGTTTTTCGATTATTTCATGAACACGGTGGGGTCTAGGAAAATATGCTTTAACTCCAAATTAAAGATAATTAAATTATCTATAAAATTGTTTATATACATATTTGTCGAGCTATCTATGGTTTTCAAAATCTACGTTATTAAAAATTGATAATTTTGAAAAAAAAAAAATATATATTAATCTCGCTTTTTGTCAAAAATTTACTTCAAATGCCAAAAACGTATATATGAAATTAAAGTAACTTTAATGCTCTACAACTTTGATTTTTACATTTTTTTTTTCTGAGAAACGATCGTGGAAGGCACTAAAAACAAATGTTTGACAAAAAGTTTTGTGAAAATTTTTTTTGCGGAAATTATCGATTTTCAAAAACGTATATCTCGAAAACCATTGGAAGTGTGACAAATATGTGAATAATCAATCTTATAGGAAATTTAATTAGCTTTAATTTTTATTTTAAATAGTTTTTTTCTAGAGTCCACCGTTTTGAGATATAATCAAAAGCCCCCAAATAGGACATTCTTCCCTCCCCTCACCGTTAGATCACTCCCCATGGGCGGGGACTTTTAGTGTGTTTATCTTCTAACTACTCCTAGCGAAGCCCTGAGGTCTAAAATAATAGCATATTTCATGCACTCTACACCCCTCATTTCATTACTTACCATATTGACTGGACTATTTCTATTATGTAGTAAACCCTTAGTCCAGTAAAATAAGGGTTTGCCGATGAAAAAACTGCGGAACTTTTATTCTCGACGGATCTTTATGTTTCTCGAGGTGCTGAATCCGAATCTGAAGTTTGCTACCACGGCAACCATCGGCTTTATATTCAAAATCGCAAAAAAACATAAAAAAAAAAACCCGTTATTATGTTTTGTTATATATAACACGATAACAAAGCTTTTTTTGAAGAAAGTCTTCAAATATTAATTGTAGCTGGAACTAATACCTACATAATGAAAAAAAGAAATCCAAAAGCGGACCATTTTTCGCGAAGTAGCGATATTGGGAAAAAATGGAGAAATTGGCCAACTGGCCGTCAGTCCCACAGCTCCGCGAAAACACGTTTGTCGTACTCTTTTGTCTAAAATTCTGAAACTGTTTGTCTGATACAACATTACTTTTTTTCATCTTAAAGCTTATTAAATTTACTATAAGAATCTATAAATGAAGTTTTAATCAAACTTCGTAAAATGTACACCACCCAAGCTAGCACGCTAAATGTGTATGTTTTGGCAAAATATGTAAATTATGACATGTTCAGTAGACTGGTGTGGGTATTTCATGGTGTTAATTATAAGTTAAATATATAGGATCTAATAGTAAATTCAACCTGCTTTTAGATAAAAATATTAAATTTTGGATCGGACAAACGGTTTTGGAGTTATAGCTAATAATGTGCCAAAAAAACATGTATTTTACAAAAGTAAGTGATTTTCAGCGTGAGAGCTTATGTATTTCAAGAATTTTGATAACCATTTCATAAATAGGATCTAATTGTAAATTTAACCACCTTTCAGATTGAAAAAAAAAACATTTTGAATAGGACAAATACTTTCGGAGTTATAATATCCTATATAATATAATATCCCAGACGCCTAAAAACCCGTACTGTTATTGAATCCATGGTTTTCGGCACATTTATCATTATAACTCCGAAAGTATTTGTCCGAATAAAAATGTTTTTTTTCAGTATGAAAGGTAGTTAAATTTACAATTAGATCCTATTTATGAAATTGTTATCAAAATTCTTGTAATACACAAGCTATCACGCTGAAAATCACTTATTTTTGCAAGATACATGTTATTTTAGCACATTATTCACTATAACTCCAAAACCATTTGTCCGATCCAGAATTTAATATTTTTATCTAAAAGCTGGTTGAATTTACTATTAGATCGTATATATTTAACTTATAATTAACACCGTGAAATATTCACACCAGTCTACTGAACATGTCATAATTTACATATTCTGCCAAAACATACACATTTAGGGTGCTAGCTTGGGTGGTTTACAGGATTTAATATAATTTACATTTATAGCATCTGATAGCAAATTTAATCAGCTTTGAGATAGAAAAAAGAAATTTGGGATCGAACAAATATTTAATTTTAAGCTACAAAATTTGCCTGATCAAATATTTTGGAGCGACAAATGTGCCAAAAAACACTTGGATTTTACAACAGTATGTTTTATTAGCGGCCTGGCATGTACATCTTACGAGGTTTGATTAAAACTTCATTTATAGATTCTTATAGTAAATTTAATCAGCTTTAAGATGAAAAAAAGTAATGTTGTATCGGACAAACAGTTTCAGAGTTATAGACAAAAGAGTACGACAAACGTGTTTTCGCGGACCTGTGGGACTGACGGCAATTTGACCGATGTCTCCATTTTTTTCCCAATAACGTAACTTCACAAAACATGGTCCGATTTAAGATTTCTGTTTTTTGATTATGTAGGTATTAGTTCCATCTACAATTAATATTTGAAGAATTTCTTCAAAAAAAGCTTTTTTATCGTGTTATAAATAAAAAAAAACAAAAATAACGGTTTTTGATGTGATAGAAAAATTTTCTATCACATTTTACAGTGTAAAAGCTAAAATTTTTCAAGTGAAGTGCATTCAATATATTTTTTTCCAAAGAACTGACATCGGATTCGAATTCAGCATTCCAAAGAACCCTTAAATACGAAATTTCATCCAAATAGAAAAATAAAAATTTGTTAGCTTCAAAATTTGCCTGACCAAATGGTAGAGAACTTTTGTTTAAATTGACAAAAACATGAATTACGTTTAGACAGTTAAATGTATCTACTTTATTTTTTACACGCAATATAGGATGGTAATACGCTTGAAATGTCTTTGATTTCATCATCCTATCTCGTTTCAAATTCAAGCTAAAAATCAAAATGTTTTTCGGATTTGCCTTTTTTTTAAATTGGTTTATGCTCATCGAATTTTACATTTACATACATCAAATGAAAGCTGAGGCTCTCCTCTTTCCTGCGACACCAACCAGTGAATTGTGTGACATAAAGTAATGGCGATATAAAAGTATGTAACCAATAATAATTTCATTTTCCTCGAAGAGCATGAAAAAAATGATATTTTTTGATTTTGCTGAATAAGCGTTTCTCAATGTTATTTAGGATGTTGAATTAGAATCTGACGTCAATTTTTGTGTGAAAAAATCTATAGAGGTAGTTTGCTTGAAAATTTAATCATTTTTTTAGAATTTAATTAACCTAAACCAAACTCTATGGAGTAGCATTATTTTTTCTTAAATTCGCAATCAAGACTAAACATCTTGGTGCAAGAATCATGTCGATATCATTTTTTAAACTAAATAATTAGATATAAAATAAATTAGTTTAAAGCTATTTTATTTTATTTTTTTCGGCTTCTAGGGCCTATTGGTCGGAACGGCAAAAGAAGTGTCTAATATTTTTTGACCAGGAACATCCTAAAAAATTTCCAACAAGATCCGTGAGAGACTGAGTGTGCTCTCCCCTTATTAGTGGAACCAAATGGGGCGCAGATAGGACCACTATGATCAAAGTATACTAAGCTTTAATTCCTTCCAACTTAGATTATGGAAGCTTTGCTTGTGTTATTTTTCTTGACATTTAAAATGTTTTTATTTCATTTAAGTTTTTTTTTTTTTAATTTTTCATTCATTCGTTGTAAAGACAGCAAAAAGTAAATTACTGAAAATTAAATGGTTTGTTGAATCGTATTATATAAAATATTGTATGCATTGCAAATAATATGCTTTTTTAATGGTGTATGCAGAATATTCAAAATAACGCTTCTGTAGGTAGTCCAGTAAAATAAGGCTCCAAAAGGCCGTTTTCAAGAAAAAACTGCGGAACTTTTATTCTCAACGGATCTTTATGTTTTTTGGGGTGCTGAATCTGAATCTGAAGTTTGCTACCACGGCGACCATCGGCTTCATATTCAAAATCTCAAAAAACCGCCAAAAAAACCCGTTATTTTTTTTTTTTTATCTATAACAAGATAACGAAGCTTTTTCGAAGAAAGTCTTTAGATATTAATTGTAACTGGAACTAGTACCAACATAATGAAAAAACGAAATCCGAAATCGGACCATTTTTCGCGAAGTACGTTATTGGGAATTGGCCAACTTGTCGTCAGTCCCACAGCTCCGCGAAAACACGTTTGTCGTACTCATTTGGCTATAACTCTGAAACTATTTGTCTGATACAACATTACTTTTTTTCATCTTAAAGCTGATTAAATTTACTATAAGATTCTATAAATGAAGTTTTAATCAAACCCCGTAAAATGTACATGCCAGCCCGCTAATAAAAACGTACTGTTGTAAAATCCAAGTTTTTTTTTTTTGGCACATTTGACGCTCCAACTCCTCAAATATTTGTTCGATCCCAAATTTCTTTTTTCTATTTCAAAGCTGATTAAATTCGCTATCAGATGCAATATATGTAAATTACGTTAAATCCTGTAAACCACCCATAATATCCCATATAATATAATATCCCTAAAAACCCGTACTCTTATCCATGGTTTTCGGCACATTTATCATTATAACTCCAAAAGTATTTGTCCGATTCAAAAAATTTTTTTTTAATCTGAAAGGCGGTTAAATTTACAATTAGATCCTATATATGAAAATTTTATCAAAATTCTTGAAATACATAAGCTATCACGCTGAAAATCACTTACTTTTGTAAATTACATGTTTTTATGGCACATTATTCGCTATACCTTCGAAACCATTTGTCCGATCCAAACTTTAATATTTTTATCTAAAAGCTGGTTAAATTTACTATTAGATCCTATGTGTAAAATACCCACACCAGTCTACTGAACATGTCATAATTTACTTATTTTGCCAAAACATACACATTTAGCGTGCTAGCATGGGGGGTTTACAGGATTTAATATAATTTACATATATTGTATCTGATAGCGAATTTAATCAGCTTTGAAACAGAAAAAAGAAATTTGAGATCGAACAAATATTTGAGGAGTTGGAGCGTCAAATGTGCCAAAAAAAAAACTTGGATTTTACAACAGTACGTTTTTATTAGCGGGCTGGCATGTACATTTTACGGGGTTTGATTAAAACTTCATTTATAGAATCTTATGGTAAATTTAATCAGCTTTAAGATGAAAAAAAAGTAATGTTGTATCAGACAAATAGTTTCAGAGTTATAGCCAAAAGAGTACGACAAAAGTATTTTCGCGGAGCTGTGGGACTGACGACAAGTTGGCCAATTCCCAATAACGCACTTCGCGAAAGGATTTAATATAATTTACATATATTGCATCTGATAGCGAATTTAATCAGCTTTGAAACAGAAAAAAGAAATTTGGGATCGAACAAATATTTGAGGAGTTCAAGCGGCTTTGTTATCTATAAAAAACAAAAATAGATAAAAAAACAAAAATAACGGGTTTTTTTGTGATTTTGAATATGAAGCCGATGGTTGCCGTGGTAGCAAACTTCAGATTCGGATTCAGTACCCCAAAAAACATAAAGATCCGTTGAGAATAAAAGTTCCGCAGTTTTTTCTTGCAAACGGCCTTTTGGAGCCTTATTTTTGCGCATATATCTCGAAAATGGTGCATCGTATGCAAAACATGACTATTTACTAAATTAAAGATAGTAAATAGTCATGTTGTAAAGGACTTTTATTTTACCAAGAAAAGTTAATATTTATGTAACTTTTGACAAGTTAAAGTTTACATTCTAACTACCCTGAACAAGTTTCCGAAGAAAAACCTTGGATTACAGAAAACGCATTCTATAGTACTTTATTGACTAGACTGTCCATTAAAAAAAATACGAATTTTTTTTTTTATCAAGAACCCAGTACCGTCCCATTCTAAAATTTTGTCCACTTGTAGTCAGTTATAGTATAAATCACATATATTTTTTTCGAAAAAATCGAAGGGTACATATTTTAGGAATTACGAAAACCGTTTTTGGACGTTAGTTTTTATTAAAATCATTTAATACAAATAGTTTTTTAATGGCGTAATTTTGAATATACTGAGTGAGGACCGAAAACAGTAGTTTGTTTAATGTTTAAAAGCTTATAACTCAAAAACCAAAAATTAGAAAAGTGTAATATTTTACATTTTTTCTAGCCTAGGTAAGTACAGCTGCTACACGAAAAAATCATAGAAATCGGAGAGTTGAAGGTCCAAGTCTAATGTAACATTGGTTGATTTGATATGGAATGACCCCTCAATTAAAATTCTCATCAGGAAATTTTTGTCAAATGTTTGATCAGAGAACAACACCAGAGCTAGAGCGTGTAAAATGTTACATTTTCGTATGCGAAAAAAACCTTAAAGCAAAAAAGTATGGACCGCACCATACCAAGGGCCATCCAACAACATATCCCAGCCCTACAACAACATACCCAGCCAAACAACATACCCCAGCCAAACAACATATCCATTTAAAACAAAAACATCTCTTATTTTAGTAATAAAACAATGGAACACCTTAAAGAAGACATTGTACCTTAACTAAATAAGGTGAAGATCAAACTGTTCTTTAGGTTCCAAGTTTGTAAAATTCAAGGATAGATATACTCTGCTCATATAGGAAATTTAATGCTAAATCCGAAAATATAGCAAATAAATATGAAAAATTGTTTAAATAAAAGGAGATATTACTGTTTTTATGGCAAAAAACGTGGTTTCCTCAAAAAAATCTTAGAACTATCGTATATCTGCAACGGATTGGAATAGAAAGGAAAGGTCTGCGGCATTTTCCTTCATTTTTGATATAGTTTAACCCATTTTTTTTCTATTGTTTTATACTTAGAGGTACTCACCCTGAATATACAGCTAGTAAAAAAAGTCTGTGTATACTCATTATGGAAATATTTATTCATTATTTATTTATTTAAATTTTGGTGCCATGTACCACCACATTTGTTTAGAGGCACCATACTCAGGTTCAGAACTATAATTCCTTGTACAGGTTTGTTTCTTTTAAAAATTGAATAATGTGTTTGTGGAGATACGAGTTGTTTTCTAGTAATGGTGCAATGTCTTGATTCGTCAAACCGTCATCTTTTCTTTGTTTTTTGTATTTTTTGCATTCAATAAGAATGTGTTCTATAGTCAGATTTACCTGACATTCGTTGCATTTTGGGCGTTGTTTGTCTTCCAATAAGTAACTGTGTGTTAATTTTGAGTGTCCAATCCTTAGTCTTGTAAAGATGACTTGTTCTTTTCTTGGTTCTGGTTCTTCTTTCCTGGTCCTGGAATTGGTCTAATTTATCTAAGTTTGTTGTTGCTGTCGGTTCCAAGCCATCTTTCATGCCAATCTATATTGATCTGACGTTTTAAGAATAATTTTTGATCTGTTATTGGGGTAGGGATTGAGGGTAATGGAAAGAGGGAACACACTTCTTTGGCTGCTAAATCCGCGTGTTCATTACCTTCTATTCCTGAATGTCCCGAAATCCACATAAAGTTAATAATTTTGAATTTCGAAATGGATTCAATTAAGTTGGCTATTTCAGATATTAAGTAGTTTTTAACATTATGGTTTTTGTTGCTAATGCTTGTGAGAGCCGAAAGTTGTTACGGTCAAGTTTTGAAACTTAAAAAAATTTACACCGCACACTGTTGCCTTAAGCCCAGTGGAGACGGCAACAGTCTCGGACGCCACGCTATTTTTTTCTTAAAAGGAAAATAGCGAAAACTATTAATGAAAAAGAAGGACTTACCCTAGTAACATAAGTCAAACACTTCACAAATCAATAAAATACCTTTTTCTTGGAACACAACTTTTTTTATTCAAATTTACAACCTTCTCTCTTTCTTATCTTTTCAAAACTCCTATATTTCATATGTTCTTTTTAAAAAAAAAAAAATATATATCAGGTTCTTTTTATGTTATCTAAGGTTATTTTACTTTATTTTTTTTCATTAAAAAAAAATAATCTGTACCAAAGTGAGTCAGAAGAAATTAAGTATTCTTTTTGGTCCATGTCAAGTGTTTTTATATGTTCTAGGGCTAGTTTAATAGCATACAATTCTGCCGAAAAAATAGAAAAGACGGAAGGTAATGAGTAGCGTATTACTACTGACCCTATAATCACTGAGCAAACCTTCCTCAGTTTTTGATCCGTCAGTAAATATAAGCTGCGTATTTACATAACTGGACATTGCCTCTTTAAAGAAATACATTGACGAAGTCTGACATAAATTTTTTTTTAGTAATTTAACAAGAGTAAAATTAAATTTAGAAGGAATTAATTGCCAAGGTTGAAGTGAGTAAGGAAAAGAGATTTTTATTTTATAGGACATTATTTGAGTTATGATTCTAAAAAAATCAGGGTGACTTTTAGGAAGTATAGGAGCAATTATTTCGAATCCTGGAGTGGCCTTTAGTCTTATCGAAGATTGAAGGAAATTATAAGTCCTTCGAATTGATAGAGACCATTCATCAGCGTCATAAAGCAGACTTGCTGTGGGGCTGGTTCTGAATGCTCCTGTCCCGAGTCTTATCATTGAATTATGAAAACAATTCAATTTGTTTAGTAATTTTAAGGAGGCACTGCCGTAAAGTGAAGCTCCATAATCTAGAGCTGGTCGAATCACGGTACGATATATCTTTAAAAGGGTCAACCTGTCATTGCCGAATGTTGTGTGTGATAATGTTTTTAATAAGTTTTGCTTTTTATTTAATTTTGATAGAAGATAGTCGATTTGAGGTTTCCACGTAAGTTTACTGTCAAATATTACACCAAGATATTTGAATGGGGAAACTTTTTTAATAATTTGATTATTCATGTTCACTGTGAGAGATTGGTTTCAGACCATTTTGTGCTATGAGCATTCACGTCACCGGTCAACAGAAATGGACGTGGTAATTGACTAATGATACTTTCTATCTCTGAGTACAAGATATTTTTATTCGGGGAAAGATATAAACTACATATTGTAAAGGGGACTGATAAATGTACCGTTGCAGCGATTGCTTCAAGTGATGAATTTAAATCAATTTGCGAGAAATTTATACTCTTGTTAAATCCTAAAAGTACACCGCCTCGGTTGTTTTCTGATCTACATTTTTGAATTATGTTAAATCTAGATAAAACATTAAAATTAGGTTTCAAGTTTTTTCTTGGAGAGAAATTATGGCAGGTTTGTAGTAGGATAACAATAAACTAAGTTCTTCGTATTTAGAAAGTAAATCTTCACAATTACAATTTAAAATAATCATATGAAATGAAATGAAATAGCCTTTATTTATGCAAAAGAAATTGTATACAGATTCACAATAAATATTCAGAATCTAAACAGGAGAAAAGAAAAGTATTTTAGTATACTCAGAATAACTCTAATGAAACTGTAAATGACTGGTTATATTTAATAAACGAATATAGTTATTAAACTCAGAATAAATTAGTTAATATTTATATAACACATGTGTCTAGGAAGGTAACGTCACTTCTATCTTTTTCTTCACGATTCTTTGTGGTGTCATGATATGACCACCACATCACTCCCCCCTTAGTGTAACACTTACTAGATGTGGCAAGGCAATCTAAATCTTCGGCCTGAAGATGCTATTGTGTCTTGGTGACGAGGGGGCTTGAGAAACGAACTGTTTTCCTTGGCTTACTTTCCTCGGATTTCTGTGGATGATAAGTGTTCTGTGTAAGTTGTTGCCGGGATTCGGGTGTGTCTGTCGCTGCTGTGTAGGCTGGCTTCAGTCTATCTCGTGATACTACAGCCGGTTTGCCGTTGATGTTAATGGTGAAGGTCTTTTCCGTTCGTTCAATGACTTTATGTGGTCCGGTGTAGGCTGGTGTTAGGGGAGGTCGGCAAGCATCGTCCCTGAGAAAAACAAAACTACTGGTGTGCAGATTGGGGTGATTATAAATTTTTGGCTGGCAGTGCCAGACTGGCGAGGAAGGCTTGCTTTGCCTCAATATGTCAGCGAGGTTGGCTGCAAAAGTTGACTGAGGAATCTCTGGGCCGGTTTTGTCTAAAAACAGATCTCCAGGCAATCGTAGCTTGGCGCCGTATACTAATTCGGCTGGACTGGATTGTAAGTCCTCCTTCACGCATGAGCGCAGACCCAGAAAAACGGGCGGCAGATGCTCTGTCCAAGGCCTGCTGGTTTTTTGGAGTCGGCATGTAAGAGCCGTCTTGAGGGATCTATGCCATCTCTCGAGGAGCCCATTGCTCTGAGGGTGGTAGTGTGCCGTAGTGTGCTGTATTTTAGCACCCATTCTGTGTGACAACGCCTGAAAGAGGTTCGATTCAAAATTTCGTCCTTGGTCGGTTATAATTTGAGTGGGTGTGCCAAAACGAGAAATCCAGTGCTCCCAAAAGGCTGCTGCGACTGTTTCCGCAGTTTGGTCAGGTAAAGGAATGGCTTCCAGCCAACGGGTGTATCGATCCATGCAGGTAAGGAGGAACCTGTTACCTTTAGCCAAAGGCAGTGGTCCAACGATGTCGAGGTGGACGCAGGCAAACCGTTGATCGGGTGTTTTTAATGGCATCAAAGGTGTCTTCTTATGTTGATTTATTTTGGCCTTTTGGCACTCAATACATTGCTTGACGAAAGCTGTAATGTACTTAGATATGTGTGGCCAGAAATAACGCTCCTTAATGAGTTTTAAGGTTGACGTCCGACCTGGGTGGGAAAAATTATGTAAGTGTTCGCAAATTATTTGCCGGAATCGTTGTGGTACATAAGGAAGATGTTTGCCATTGTATACCTTGCAATACAGGATAGATGATGTATCTAACTGCACTGGTGTCAGGCCAGGTGTTTTCGAGCTTTGTATGAGATAGTTTAATTCGTTGTCGTTCTGCTGTACTGCAGCGAGTTCTTCAGATGTAGGGATGCGTTGTGAGATGGACTCTATCCTGGACAAGGTATCAGCCACAATGTTTTTGGTCCCTGATATGTGTCGTATGTCGCACGTAAATTCCGAGATATAAGAGAGCTGTCGTGTTTGTCTGGGACTAGCTGTATCTGATGTCCGTCGCAGTGCGTAAGTAAGAGGTTTGTGATCTGTAAAACACGCAAAACTTTGTCCTTCCAACATGTGCTTGAAATGTTTTATGGCGCAGTATATGGCGAGTAACTCTCTATCGTATGTGGAATATAAAACCTCTGTAGGGGTCAACTTTCTGGAGAAAAACCCGAGTGGTTGTATAACGCCGTTAACTATTTGCTGCAAAACCCCGCCTATTGCTACATCAGAAGCGTCCGTGTACAGTTGTAGCGTGCCCAAAGGGTTTGGGTGATGTAAAAGCGCCACTCGTTCCAAAGCTTGTTTACTTTCCTGGAAAGCGGTATCCAATTCGGTTGTCCAGGTAATAACGGAGTGTTTTGCCCCCGTTATGGCATTTAACGGTGCCTGGCTATGTGCAGCATGTGGAATAAACCTTCTATAGAAGTTAAGCATACCCAAAAATCTGCGGAGTTGTGAGATTGTATTGGGGCGCGGAAACTCCTTGATTGATTTTATTTTATTCTCAATTGGTCTAATGCCAAATTCCGAAATCTCATGGCCCAGAAATGATACCGACGGTTTGCAGAAAACGCATTTTGATAAGTTTAACGTGATGCCACATTCTTTTAGGCGTTGGAAGACTGTTTCTAGGTTTTGCATGTGTTCGTTTAGGTTGTCTGAAGCTATGAGGATGTCGTCTAAGTATATGAAGCAAAATGGAAGATTGTGAAGGGTTTTATGAATAAAGCGTTGAAAGGTCTGAGCCGCGTTTCTCAATCCAAACGGCATAAAAAGAAATTCATATAAACCAAATGGGGTTGTTATGGCGGTCGACATGTTCAGGTGCTACTGGAATCTGTTGGTAAGCTCGTACTAAGTCGATGGTAGAAAAAAATTTTTTGTTGTGTAAAAAATTAGACGTGTCCTGGATATTGGGAAGTGGGTATCTATCGGGTATGGTAACCGAGTTCAAGAATCTATAATCCCCACATGGTCGCCATTCCCCGTTCTTTTTCTTCACCATATGTAAGGGACTAGCCCATGAACTGCTCGAAGGGCGACATAGACCTAAAGATTCCATGGTTTCAAATACGTTTTTGGCCAGCAGTAGTTTGTCAGGTGCTAATCTTCTAGGTCTACAACTCACGGGATTTCCTTTAGTTTCGATGCGATGTTGTGTTGAGTGCTTCACTTTTGTGACTTCTTGCAAAGTGGGTGGAGAGTCTAAACAGTATGTTTTAAGTAGCGCTTTTATAGGGTCGATTGGATCAATTATGCTGATTCTGCCTGTTGGTTCGATGTCGCATTGGAAAACGGATGTACGTAGAGGAAGAAATGAGTTCCTATCGATGATTTTTTTTTCCGGGTAAATCAACCAAAAGATTAAAATGTGTGATGAAGTCGGATCCGATTATAGGTTTGGAGACGTCAGCTATGAGAAATGAGAAATGAAATAACTTTGAAAGTCCAAAGTCCAATTTAAGTTTGCGTTGCCCGTAAACAGTTGTTCACTGTAAACAGTATGCGCGAGTTGTTCGCTGCGTGCAAGAATTTTGAGGGCGTTGTTTTCCTATCCTAAAAATGGGACTTTAGTATTTCGGTCAGTTAAGAAAAGGCGGCTTGTCTTCGTGTGGCAGGTGCACGCCGCCGTTGCCTGCCTCAGAACTAGTTTTTTGAACTGAAAGAGCATGGTGGTTGGGATCTTTTAGCTTCTTTGCCAAATTTTTGGTGATACCAGCACTCCTTAGGGCTGGGGCTGTAATATGCGCGCTGTGAGAAGCCTGACCGCTGTTGTGCTCGTGTTCTGCTTCTGCCTGGGGTTGGTGATCGTCTTCTAAATTGTGAAGAAATTTTTCTTACCTCACCTCTCAATGCCTCTACTTCCTGTCTGAGGTCCGAATCAACTTGTCGATTTTTGTCCGTGATAGTGCAGACGGACGACGGGTTATTAATATCGGCTATGTTGTCTGCAATGTCGCTTAACTTATCTAAGTTCCCGTCTGTCGCCTGTCAAATTGCTTGGGTGGCTACTGGAAGTCTCTGTATCCACAGGTGCTTGATTATTTCTTCTGACATTGACGAAGTTTTCAAAGCTTTCATGTCCCTCAATAGTTGTGAGGGTTTTTTTGTCTCCTAATTCTAACCCTGATAGTAACTTACGAGTTTTTTGCTCATTGCTTTCAGTGCAACGTTTAATAATGGTTTTTTTAAGCAGAATATAATCGGCTGGAGGATCTGTGGATCGTAGAATGTCGGCAACTGACTTTATAGTTTCACTATCCAGATTTGCTACTAGGTGATTAAATTTTGTTATTTCGTTTGTAATTTTTGCTATTTCAAACTGTGCTTCTATTTGTGCGAACCACAGATCTGCTTCAGCTTTCCAAAAGGGTGGAAATTTAATAGAAACATGACTTACAGTGGGTGTTTGCTGATGCTCTGGTTGTGAGTCGCTTTTAAGCTGAGAGATTTCATTTTCTAAAGCAGTGATTTGTTTTTTTATCGCATCCATTTCGGGGTCACCAATTTAGTATACTCAGAATAACTCTAATGAAACTGTAAATGACTGGTTATATTTAATAAACGAATACAGTTATTAAACTCAGAATAAATTAGTTAATATTTATATAACACATGTGTCTAGGAAGGTAACGTCACTTCTATCTTTTTCTTCACGATTCTTTGTGGTGTCATGATATGACCACCACAGTATATAAAATAAAAATATTGACTTTTTGGTTTCTATAAATGTAAATCATAAACATATTCTGTTATCATAAACATGTCATAAGCATATTCTGTTCTATAAATATAAATCATAAACATATTCTTTCCTTTCTTCCTTCCTTTCATGCATAGGCCTTCCCTTTCGGGAGTAATAGTCAGCACTTCCCGGGGTGACTGGCCCTATTGGGATGTGAGTTCGGTCCACTTCTTCTTCCAAACGTCTCTGTCCCTAGCAGCTCTCCACTAGAAGGGTCCTGCCTGCAGTTTAAACGTGTCACTCCACCTTTTCTTTGGGCGCCCTTTTCCTCTTTTTAGGTCATATGGAGTCCATTCAGTAACAATTTTCGATCATCTATTTTCTTCACACCGAAGAATATGCCCAGCCCACTTCCATTTGCTCAGTTTTATCCGCCTGAGTGTGTCTGTGAGCCCTGTTTCTTTCTTAATCTGGATAGTTCTCACCCTGTCGCTTTTTTTTCTCACCTTCATAATAGATCTTTCGATATTGTTCTGCCACACCTGGATCTTCCTCTCTTGAGATTTTGTCAGAGACCACGTTTGGCATCCATATTTAACCGCTGGGCTTATGCAACTGTCAAAAACATGTCTTTTTAGCTCCATTCTTATATTGCCTTTCATAATATGTTTGAGGGACCAAAACTTGTTCCAACCTAGTGCCATTCTCCTCTGGATTTTTATGATATGTTCTCATTATGGAGATTTTCGTAGATATTAGAAAATTAGTCATCACTTTAAGAAAAAAAGGAAAGTCTTTGAGAGAAATTAGCAAAATAATTTCCGGAAATCACTCAACAGGACTAAAAATCATCAACAGGTTTGAAGTAGCTGAGAACTTTCATAGTTCGTTAACCTCTGCAAGAAAGAGCTGATCCAATACCAAGACTCGCTGCACTTGATTTTAAGATGTGTCTTAATATGTCAACATTAATATATTGTCCATAATTCAGTCGATTATTTTAAGTTTTCCAACGCTAAATGCTCTAATACCCCCCCCCCCCAGACCAATGCTTATACGGCATCCATATTTAACAGTGGTGCATACATTTTTAGTCGCTAGGCCTATTTTTGGTTTTCGCCACGTCCCGATTGTTCCATCAGATAGAAAGAAATTAAATATACATTTGTCACTTGATAAAACTTGCTCTCAGAAACGTTTTGGCTTGTTAACATATTATTTTGCAATATTTTGACGGTTTTCACTGTTCATTTTAATTATAAAAGGCTATTTCCTCGCTATCTGCGAGTTATATCCTGCATTTTTTATTATATTTGTGCACTGTTTGTGGTGTATCTTTAATTTCATAATCATTTTCTATCACACCTGCGATGGAGGTGACACTAGTTTTTGGATCTTTGTGAATATTTTTCAAAATTTTTTGCATTAACCCTTTAAAGTTTTTTAGGACGTCTAGTCTTAGCTGATCGTAAAACTTCCCAGTTTCTCCAAACCTGTTAATGATTTTTAGAACTGTAGAGTGATTTCCGGAAATTATTTTGTAAATTTCTTTCAAAGACTTTTTTTCTTAAAATGATGACTATTTTTCTAATATCTTCGAAAATCTCCAAAATCAGAAAAAATGAAATTTTTAATTTATTTCCTTTCACAGTAACTGATATTAGAAGCATAAAAATAGCTCAGAAGAGTACAAAACTAGTAATCATTTAGAGGATTAACACAAGTTTTAATTGGATATTTTCTGTCTATGAATAGTGTACACAGACTTTAATGGCATTCATTCCATTATTAAATTATTAAAATTGGTGTTTATGAGTTGGTACATTCATTTGAATAACATCCATAAACACAATTTCCAAATTTAAAAAATAGACATGTATAATTATTTCTATAATGGGTTTACACAGACTTTTTCTACTAACTATATATAACGTTAAGACTCGTCAGATGTTTACAAACGTGAAGAAAAATAATGTAATATAATGAATTAAATATGAAACCTCCAATACATTTTTAGTGTGAAGGAAAACATCTCTGAATTGATATTTCTTTGTTTATCAAGTATTATAACTTTAGTACAACACACACATTTTTTTTATTTTTTAGTTTCTTGGAACATATATACAGGGTGAGTATCTCTTAGTGTATAAAAAAAAAATTGGGTGAAACTACATCAAACATGTAGCAAAATGCCGCAGATCTTACCTTTATATTCCAATCCATTGCTGATATATACTTTTTTGAGGAAACCCCGTTTTTTTCTATAAAAGCTGTAATATCTCTATTTTGCTTAAATATTTGTCAAATTTTGACCACATTTTCGGATTTAGCATTAAATTTTCTATAATAGTTGAGTACCTGTAACCTTGAATTTTACAAACTTGGTATCTAAAGAACAGCTTGATCTTCACCGTATTTGGGAAAGTCACAATGTCTTATATTACTTCAACGCTCACTGTTTTTTGAAAAAAACTATTCACAAAACGTCAAATCTCACAAAAACTTGCAAATTTAATAAGCTTTCAAATGATATGTTAAACGTAATGATTTTGTTTCGATTTCATGTAGAAATTTACTTTTGAAACCGAAAAAACATGGTGTCCTCATTTGGCAAACAAATCAGTTACTTGTGTAAATAAAACATTATGACAATCCCTTAATGAAAATATAAATTTCAAACATAATAAACCCTTCATTGGATTAAAAAGCAAAGAAAAAAATTATTGTTTAATAGAAAATAAAGGAAAACAAGATCTTAGGTTATTACATTTATTTATTTATTACTATGATTTAGGATTCTATTTTATCAACTTTTCAATGTAAGGTTTAAAACACAATGATAATGAACATAAACCATAATTTGCTATTAGCTTCTGAATGCAGATGGATTTTATGGACAGATGGGTCTGTTTTTACAGGGGAAGGCATTTCTACCGGTCCATGGGGAGTATCGTTAGTTTATTCATCTTTGTATTGCTGTCGAATAGTGTTTGTATTGTAGTCGAAAATCATAGTTTGCCCAACAGATTGAATAATGGTATTACTAAGATTTGTTACAAAATATCCTACCACAACTTCATCGCGATATTCCACCTGAAGTTCGGCAAAATATGATTTTCCAACACCATGGTGCTCCTCCACATTATTCGAAAGCAATACAAATATAAACCAACGATATACATGGATAGGTAGAAATGCCTTCCCCTGTAAAAACAGTCCCATCTGCCCACAAAATTCACCTCAAAAAGTTGTATTCTTCAACACAATATGCAATCAGAAGCTAACTGCAGAATTGAGGTCTATGTTCATTATCATTGAGTTTTAAACCTTACATTGAAAATTTAATAAAATAAAATCCTAAATAATTGTAATAAATAAATAAATGTAATAACATAAGATCCTGTTATCTGGTTTCGCTTTATTGAAAGTTTTCCTTTATTTTCTATTAAACAATAATTTTTTTCATTGCTTTTTAATCCAATGAAGGGTTTATTATGTTTGAAATTTATTTTTTCATTAAGGAATTGTCATAATGTTTTATTTAAACAAGTAAATGATTTGTATGCCAAATTAGAACACCATGTTTTTTTCGGTTTCAAAAGTAAATTTCTCCATGAAATCGAAACAAAATAATTACGTTTAACATATCATTCGAAAGCTTATTAAATTTGCAAGTTTTTGTGAGATTTGACGTTTTGTGGATAATTTTTTCAAAAAACGGTAAGCGTTGAAGTAATATAAGACATTGTGACTTTCCCAAATACCGTGAAGATCAAGCTGTTCTTTAGATACCAAGTTTGTAAAATTCAAGGTTGCATGTACTCAACTATTATAGAAAATTTAATGCTAAATCCGAAAATGTGGTCAAAATTTGACAAATATTTAAGCAAAATAGAGATATTACAGCTTTTATAGAAAAAAAACGTGGTTTCCTCAAAAAAGTATATATCAGCAATGGATTGGAATATAAAGGTAAGATCTGCGGCATTTTGCTACATGTTTGATGTAGTTTCACCCATTTTTTTTTTATAAACTATGAGATACTCACCCTGTATAAGAACTATAAATGGTGTAAGCTTTAGTTTTTTATTTCTAGCCCCATCAGAGAGAGCTATTGAAAGATATTGAAGGAAAAAATATCCGATTTTTTTTAATATATAATTTTATAATAGTTTGGGTGTTTTCATAATGCAATTAATATAGTTTGTAGTGTAAAAAAAAAAAAATGATGAAGCTAGATCAAAAATGAAGAAAAATGCCGCAGGTGAGGTCTGCGGCATTTTTCTACATTAGATAATAGTAGTAACATAAGATCCTCTGATCTGGTTTCACTTTATTGATAGTTTTCTTTTATTTTCCAACAAACAATAATTGTTTTCTTTGCTTTTTATTCCAATGAAGAGTTGATTATGTTTAAAATGCACATTTCGTTTAAGGGATTATCATAATGTTTTATTTAAACAAGTAAATGATTGGTATGCCAAATGAGAAAACCATGTTTTTTCGGTTTCAAAAGTACATTTCTCTATGAAATCGTGACAGAATCATTACGTTTAACATATCATTCGGAAGCTGATTAAATTTGCAAGTTTTTGTGAGATTTGACGTTTTGTGGATAGTTTTTTTCGAAATACGGTGAGCGTTGAAATAATATAAGACATTGTAACTTCCCTACAAAAGGTGAAAATCAAGCTGTTCTTTAGATACCAAGTTTGTAAAATTCAAGGTTGCATGTACTCTGCTCTTTTAGAAAATTTAATGTTTAATTCTAAAATGAGTTCAAGGTTTCAAAAATATTTAAACAAAATGGAGATATTTCAGCTTTTATGGTAAAAAACGTGGTTTCCTCAAAAAAATTATTTATATATCTGCAACAGATTGGAATAGAAAGGTGAGATCTGCGGCATTTTTCTACATTTTTGATCTAGTTTCACCCAATTTTTTTTTTTTTTTACACTAAGAGGTACTCACCCTGTGTATCAACAATTAAAAAATATATATATAAGAATTTTCAATTAAACAAAGGCACATCAGCTGTTGATCCATCAATCCCATTTCGAAAGATCTGGCAAGAAGTATGTAACTAGCCCACGAAAACAACCCGGGTAGCATAGAGAAAATTATTTCCATTACAAAAGGAGTGAACTTATACAACAAAATTTAATTACCAGAATATAAGGTGTATTACATAGCATTATCATCTCCCATCATTATTTATTTTAAAAACATATAATGCTAACATGATTTCTTAAATAGGCGACGTTTCATGGCTATCAGAATATGTTCATTTTATTTTTAGTTTATTTTATAATTGTCACAACTAAAACATTCATTATATTAAAAAGAAATATATATATATATGTGTGTGTGTGTGTGTGTGTGTGTGTGTATGTAATAAATAAATAAAAATAAAGGGAAAAAATGTATATATACATACAAAATAATTAAGAAATAAGTATAATGTAATGAGTAACCTAAAAGCTAGGGCGTAAGAACCTCTGCTGTTAATCGTCCCATAACTTGATCCCAACCTATCCAATCAACAGATAAGCGATAACAACAAAGATGAGTGCGCGAGAATGGTGAGAGGCCCGCTCTGTTCGAGATTTACGTACGAACTGACTCAATGTTGCGACACATTGTGTAAAGAATCCCATTCCGGTTGAGATTCAAAAAATACTAAACCGCAACACACGAGATGCTAAATTCATTGTCGCGGAGCGTCTCAGATTCATGAAAATGAATCCGAGATGCATCTCAGCGACAAAGAGTCCGAACAATGAATCCCAGTGCATACTAGCCTTTAGATCTAATACATGCCTGATGATGGGATGTACATCCCAAAACATGTAGCATAATGTTTATGATATTATATTAAAATGTTGACAATATAATGCATAAAATTGGAGTGAATTCAACATTAATCCCCAATAAAAAAAAATTAGTAACCAAATCAGTCCAGATAGATAGTAAGAATATAGCACTTAATAAAAATATATAAACATTTATTTGAGAATATTAAATAATGTAATTCAATAGAAAAATAGAATGCATTATATCTATTGAGGTGCCAATGAGACCGACCTAATTAACCAATAGGTAATTAACCAATATGAAACATATGAATCAGGTTCCATAAAAATTCTAATAGATTTTCATTATTCCTACATTTATTTTTACAACTTACTTTTATGTTTATTCTAAAGAAGAAATTAATGTAGAGTACTTTTCTTTTATAAATATAGGTTTGAACCGTAAGAAATTGTATGTGAGACTGGAGTGCCCAAAAGAAAATGTAATTATTTAAAAAGTATGATAATAATTGACAAATATATGTAAAATACATTAATAAAAGTTAGTTCGATTTATTATTTATTTGCAAAACATCCATAGATAGTGAATTATGCAATATTTAAGTTCAAAAAGAAAATTTTGAATCATTTGATCATGGATTATTAAATTGTTGATGCAGTTTTCCTTTCATTACAACTATGTGATAGAAAATTTAATTGACTAGTACACTCCATATGAATGGAAAATGCACCCACAATACAGATTATTGAGCTAATTATTAGTATTCATTTAGCCACATATTTTAGGATGTATATCCCACCGTCAGGTGTAAAGTAGATCTAAAATATGCAAGTATATATGTATCTACATTATAAAGTATACAGTTGCATTATTAAAACATTAACGTGATTAAGTTATATTAACTTAAAGATTGATATACATCCATAATTGTAGGTCATTCTTTTATATAAATCATTTCTATACTGTTCTATATTGGGAAAATTTGTCACTTTGCTAAACATATTTTTTAATATATGTAACATCACTTCTATCACATCTACTTGACCCCAGTAACAATTTAGAAATGCATTATGAGGTTCAAGATAATTTTCTAATAATGTTTACTGTTTATCCAAACATAATTTAGGAACAAAATTTTTAAATTATATACAATAACAGTACAAAGCTGAAGAAAAGGGCTATTTTAACAATTTTAGTTCCTATATTTAATTATCCTACTTCATCTTTCAAAATATCAATATAACTCAAATCTTGGAATAATTAATTAATTAATTTTATAATGATTTATTAATATAAGTTGATACTAAGCAATAAGAAATATACAAAATAGTATTTTTTTTTTTTTTTTAAATATATCATAAATAGATTGATATTTATAGAATTTTAGTCCCTTGAAACCAGTTTTACAATAATAGGACTCTTTGGTTGTGTGATTTCTGGACGGGGTCGATATTCCATGGTAGCTGGAGTCTTATCACAAGGTATGACTCGAAAGTTTCTTATTACTGTCATGATTCCCATCTTAGTCTGCATTAGTCCGAATCTGTTTCCTGTGAAATTATTAAAAATTTAAATTATAGAACATTATTTCTAATTACATAAAGAATCATGGTTTACAATGAGTTTCTTACCTATACATATTCTGGGACCTTCTCCAAAAGGCATATAGGTGAATGGCTTAATGGATCCTATATTTTCTGGAGAAAACCTTTCTGGATTGAATATCTCTGGGTCAGGATAATACTGAGGGTCGCGGTGGATGGAGAAGACTGGAATGAGTATAGTGTCTCCCCTTTCGATGTGGTCTCCTGATGGCATGGTAAATGGAGACGTGCATACTCTTATCAGTGTAGGAAGGGTGGGGTACTTCCTGATGGTCTCTTCAAAATAAAAAATATAATAAGTAAATAAAAATAATGGTGATTATAATTTATTAATTTCCAAATTATTTAAAAAACAATTAGTTACCTGATATCACCATGTGGAGGTATTCCATTTCCTGTATGGCTTGGTAGGTCACTTCACCATGCTTTTCCAAGACCTTGTCAATCTCATCTCTTAACTTTTGTTGAATATCTTGCTGAAGTGCGAGTTCATATAGACACCAGTTTTGAACTGAACTGGAGGTATCCATACCAGCAAATAGGAACACTAAGGTTTGTGCAGCCATCAAGCCTATGTCCATCTCTAGAGGAAAACATATTATACAAACAAATTTCACCTAGTATGTTAATATGTTTAAATCAGATATGAATGTTAAGAAATATTGTCAATACCAAAAGGTTCAGTAACCTCTTCGTTTATTCCATCTCCGATTGTCCCTTTGTTCCTTAACTGAATCAGTAAGTCCAAGAAGTCGTTCCTCTTTATGCCATTCTTTTCTCTGTACTCAATTGTATCACCGACTAGCTTTATTATGAACTCTTCCAATTCTATTGGAATATCCCTAGATAATCATAACAAATCATTATTCGTATTTTAAAATTGCCAAATTTCAATGGAAGACAATGGAATTACACAAAAAATAAATAAATAGATAAGAAACAAAAATACTCTTAAATTTACCTTCCCACTGATGAAAGTTGAGGAAAGGCTCTTGACAATTCACCTAGTACCCTATGGATCCATTTCTTTTTCGCGATAAATAAACTCAAATTCTTCAGCTGGTGGTCAGGGTTATTGATAGTGTCTGGTTCCAAGCCGAAGGCACAACTGGTAATAATGTCCAAAGTGAAGCCAGTGCATAAGTCTTTCATATCAAGCTCTGTGTTCACCTTTGACTTGAGCATATGTTTGAAAGACTGTGATAAGACAAAAGGTTAAAAATAGTCTAGAGAAAAGTTTGTTTACATAATTAGAACATTTTCACATTTAAAATAATAATAACTGTAATTAATTTGAACTTATACTCATTGATGTATAAATCTAATATATAAAATTATATATTTATGGTATATAAGCATTTTTCATGTAAATTAGCATTCATTTTTATATTAATTAGCGTTCATTTTTATATTAATTTGGCTTAGAATTACTGAGAAAATACTTTTTTTTTCTTTTTTTTTTTTTTTACAGAAACACACAACACTGTTTACTGGCAGAACACCGCCAGAGACAGTCGGTGTAGTTTCATTGGTACACAGATACTATAGGAATCATTGCAAAAACATCATGATATTTTTCTTTAACCCTTTTTATAAAATAATCAGAATGAGATTTAAGTGATTTAAAAATAATCATAATGATGATTCTTTTTCTCTAATTAATTTTCTATTATCTTAAGCAGTTGTTCGCGCCAATCGGCGCTTTTGTGAAGGGGGGAAAAGAGAAAAACTTTAATATACTGCTCATTGACGCACTCTGTGGATCTCTAGGTAACTAGCCCTTATCTGCGCTAATCCCCACATGAATATCCCTCTCTTTCTTCTATCATCTGTGCTCAAGTACGCACCTCCTACAAATTGCCAAAGACCTCATGGTCTTCCATTGGTTTTTTAACACAGTTCTCCCCCTAATGAGTGGTGACCTAAGAGGAGGCGAGCTTGGACAAATATTGCAGCATAGGAGAAGCATTTACCAGGCCGTAAGGATTCCAGGGGCCCCTGGACAGACCGTCGGTGGCAGTAATAAGGTGAGAGATTTCTTCTGTATTATTTGTTTATGCTACTTTCTCAATAATATCTCCCCAAGAGTGCAAAACCTCGATTTCATATTTTCCCAAACAGTCCATTTTCTATTTTTTTAGGCGAGTAATCACCCACTCATTTCTGTGCTTTATTAATATTAAAAAATTTTACGTCAAAACTTGTATAAATTGCAAGGTTTGGCCTATTTTTTGTCCAAGTTTTATAACTTCCAATAATTACATATATAAAACCGACGCTAAGTCGGCCATTTTCTATAAGGTGCTTATTGTCAGCTGTTATCTGACGTCACCACCCCCCACTCTAGTAACGTACTCGTTACTTCGTCTCGTAACTATCTTCGCCATCTTGCTTTACTCTGGCGTCAGTTACAATTACGTAATAATTAGTGAAATCAATTTTGCAACTTTTTCTCCCTTCCTTTTCTCTGCCTCATATATTATAATTTCCTTTTATTGCTGTATTTATTTATTCTCTATTTTTCACAATGCCTACAGAAGACAAAAATATCATTATTCAAGCACAACTATTGGCAAAGAGGGAAACGATATTTGCTGATATAACTAGTAGATACGATGAAATTAAGGGTTCCACTCTGTCGGATATTTTTACTGTCCAAGTGCATTACGAGAATTTACCCTCCCTTCAAGTCAAATTTGAGGGGGTGAATGAAAAATTAAGTGACCTTAATGCTCTCTTATCCAAACAAAATCATGTGAATACTCAAGCCCCTGCAATTGCTTTCAATAATGTGTTAACCAAAATTAAATCCAAATATTTACAATTGAAAAAGGAAGAACCTATTGCAACTTCTACTACGGTTTCCAGCCCTGTTCATTTGGCTCAAAGTGCTTTCTCCTTACCACCTATCAATTTACCAACCTTTTGAGGTGACATACAGCAGTGGCCTGAATTTTTCTCGTTGTTCACCGCCCTTGTTCACGACAACCCTTCTCTAACCCCCATACAGCGCTTTCATTATTTAAGATCCAATTTAAAGGAGAGTGCTCTTTCCGCAATTTCTAACTTTCAACTCACAGCTGAAAATTACGACCTTGCTCTTTCAGCTCTGGTACACAGGTTCCAAAACCCCAGGAGGATAGTCCAGGCATATCTGAACCAAGTCTTACACTTTAAGCCCGTCAGTTCAAATTCATTAAATAACTTAAAAACTTTTCTCGAGGTACATCAAAATTGGGTGCAGGCTCTCAAGGCGCTACCAATCGACGATTTAGCAAATTTTATTTTGTTAACCCTCACATTAAATAATCTAGACCCCCGCGCATCTAAGGCTTTCGAGGATCAAAATTCTGCTAAATCAGTTCCGCTTTTCGATGACTTACTAAATTTAATTATCAAGCAAATTAAAACCCTCGAGATTATTTCTCCCCCCATCAATCTACATAGAAACACTAAAGTTAATTCGCTAATTGCTAGCACTAGTCCTGATACCTCACCACCAGATAGAACTCGGGCCGCACCTTCTAATTCTTTTAACCTCAAATGCATTCTCTGTGCTAAGCCGCATTCCTTATCTTCCTGTTTCGAATTTTCTCTTCTCACTCGAGATCAAAAAATTGATTTCCTCAAAAGGCATAAACGGTGCTTTAATTGTTTGGGTCCGCACCTTAAGGGTAATTGCAATTCCAAATTTACATGTCGTAAGTGTAATTCGCCAGAGCATCACACACTTTTGCATCCCGTCAAAGCAGTAAATTCAAATCTCCATTTGAATTCCGCGCCTAGTCGCGCTTTAGCTCATGCTGATCACATTTCAAGTGAACCAGCATCCGCTTCCACTGGTCAAGCACCAGTTGACGCCTCCTTATCTCTGAGTTGTAGTACCACCGGAAGTCACGTGACTTCACTCCTAGGAACCTTCCGTGCACGAATCTTTAATTCTCACTTAGGTTACGTTCCGGTCCGTGGGGTCATCGATCCGGGGTCGCAGCTATCATTTATTTCCGAGCGCCTCTTTGACCAGTTGGGTCAAAAAATCCAGGAAATGCCCATTACCGTTTCAGGTATAGATGAGCGTGTTTCCAGTTCTCCTGGCACAGTTTCGTGCCACATCTTCTCCAGAGGCACATTCGTGTAAACCCGCCCGTGGTTCCTCACATCGCTAACCATTTGCCTCCCAAGAACCTTACTCCAGAAATTGCTCGCGCCTTTGAACATTTGCGTTTGGCCGATCCTGACTTTCATCAATCAGACAAGATTGACCTTCTCTTAGGTGCAGATGTATACCCGCAATTATTATTGCCTCATCCATTTATTCCTAGCTCTATCGGTCCAATTGCTATCAGTACTATTTTTGGTTGGGCAATCATAGGCCCTATCCAAACCGTATCGCAAAATCTATCAGCCACTTCGTTAATTTCTGTTTGCCAGATTTCCCAATATTTCCATGATTCTTCGAAAACTGAAAATATTGAAAATATTCCATTTGAACAACCCCTGAGTACAGACCACAAAGACTCAAATGTTTCTAACATTCCAGAAAACATTAACCCTTCTGTTAACACCAATACATGTAATCACAGATTAAATAATTTTAACGTTCCCCAGGAAATACAAATCAATAACCAGGGTGATTTTTTAAACTTAAATCAAGTTTCAAAATTTAATCACATCGATAAAATAGGTGGTGCTGATACAATTGTCAGTGATTCATCTGATGAAAAGTTTTTTGTTTCTCTTACAGATGAGAATAACTACAACTCATCCTCAAACAGTCACTATTCTTTAGCCAATCAAGATTGTCCAAAATCCCTTCCTGTTAAAATTAAAAATAATAAGAAACCAGTATACACACATAGTAACCAAGATAGAGTAACAAGTAAAATTCCGGTCTCGAATCCTATTGAACCCACCTTTTTAAAACCACCAGTTGTAGACGTCAAAGGGTCTGTACGCTCCAGAATTTCAATATTCGACAAATTCTCCCCAGTAGGGTTTGCTTATGTTTCTTCTTTCACTAATCATGCCCATATTGACTCTAGGGGCCTTACCCCTACTCATTACCAGACCAACAATTTCTGTTTAGGGACTAAAGATCCCTCCTCTTTGACCGATTGCCAGGAGCATTGGCCTCCTCCTTATCGTGACACCGACTTAAGCACCAAGCCATTACCGGATCTTAAGTCTACTCCCATTGCGCTCATCGCAAATGAACCTGACCATACCTTTAAATATTTTTCTGGGTCTCTCCTTAATATCCGTGCTGATAAGCCGGCAAAGCTGCCTTGTTGCCGTACTCCTTTCATCGATAACCTGGGGGTCCTCAGGGTGGGCGGCATACTTGACAACGCCGTTCCACATTATAATTCACAACGTTACAAGAGGTCTTCAAATTCCTAGCGCCGTTGTGGAACCATGAAACGGGGCGACGTTGTTGTGAGTAAGGGACTGAACAGCTCCTCACTTTCCCGGCCTTTAACTCTTATTTTCGAGCTCAAGCCTGATGCTGTTTCACGAGCAGCCACCTTTGAGACCTCTTCCAGCACTCTCACTAGATCTATGAACAAACTCATACCGCTCCCGGAATGACGTCCTTTTGCATTGTATAACGTTTCTACAGTTGTGCTATTTTTGTTTCTTATTTTGTATAATTGTCTACCCAGGAAGACTGTTTTATTTTCTTTACGTTATATAATAGTTGCCCAGTTGGGCTGTTTCCTTTTATTTACATTGTGTAACTGTGATCCCATTCATGTTGCAATATTTTTATTTTATTTTATTTTTTTTTTTTTTTTTTTTTGTCTTTATCTTCCTCTTTACTCAAGTTGAGCTTTCATTTCTTTATTTTATTGTATAAATTCTTTGCTTCCTGCCCACCATTTTCATTGTATAACTTTTGGAATAAAATTGGGCAACATCCCAATTTTGGTGGGCGGTATGTTCGCGCCAATCGGCGCTTTTGTGAAGGGGGGAAAAGAGAAAAACTTTAATATACTGCTCATTGACGCACTCTGTGGATCTCTAGGTAACTAGCCCTTATCTGCGCTAATCCCCACATGAATATCCCTCTCTTTCTTCTATCATCTGTGCTCAAGTACGCACCTCCTACAAATTGCCCAAGACCTCATGGTCTTCCATTGGTTTTTTAACACAGTTCTCCCCCGAATGAGTGGTGATCTAAGAGGAGGCGAGCTTAGACGAATATTGCAGCTTAGGAGAAGCATCTGCCAGGCCGTAAAGATTCCAGGGGCCCCCGTCGGCGGCAGTAATAAGGTAAGAAATTTCTTCTGTATTATTTGTTTATGCTACCTTCTAAATAAAATCTCCCCAAGGGTGCAAACCTCGATTTCATATTTTCCCATACAGTCCATTTTCTAGAGGCCGAGGCGAATTTGTCGCATCGGACATTAACATTCTTTTACTATACAGCAGTTATACAGGAAAAATGAAGCTCTAAAAATAAAAAAATATAAGTGACGGAAGAGGCTTCTTGATGGTGTGGGGGTGTGTGGTGGCCTGCAGGTGTCGGACAGTCGGCTTTCATTGACGGGAAAATGAATGCAGTACATTCTGAAAAAACCGTTAGTTTTTTTTTATTTATTTTTTTTTTTTATTATTTTTTTTTTTATACCAATACCAATACCAAGTGCGGACAGCTTGGGACTGAAGAGTCAGTTCCACCAGAGAAAGTCCGTGTAGTTTCATTGGTACACAGATACTATAGGAATCATAGCAAAAACATCATGATATTTTTCTTTAACCCTTTTTATAAAATAATCAAAATGAGATTTAAGTGATTTAAAAATAATCTTAATGATGATTCTTTTTCTCTAATTAATTTTATATTATCTTAAGCAGTTATACAGGAAAAATGAAGCTCTAAAAATAAAAAATATAAGTGACGGAAGAGGCTTCTTGATGGTGTGGGGGTGTGTGGGCGGCTGCAGGTGTTGGACAGTTGGCTTTCATTGACAAGAAAATCAATGCAGTACATTCTGAAAAAATCTTTAATACCAAGTGCGGACAGCTTGGGACTGAAGCTCCATTTCTATCAGGACAATGACCCTAAACATACAAGTCTAATAACCCGAACTTGGAGCCTTTACAATTTTCCAAAATCGGTCAATCCACCTACTCAACATAAACTCTATTGAGCAACTTTGGGATCATTTCAAACGGAAACTAACAAAGAGTTCAATAAGCTCCAAGGAAATAGCTTAAGAAGCGTATTCTCGTAGAATGGTCCAAGATTACGACTTCTGGAAACTCAAAACTGATTTTTTTCTATGCTCAAGAGGCTCAGGGAGGTAATAAACGCTAAGGGCAATCATACAAAATATTAATTTATTTTTTTCTAGCATATATATCAAATTCATTTTTGACATTTGCTGAAAGTATCCAAAAACTTTTGTTACCTTTTGTTTTCATTGGTTTTTGTTTTGTTGTACTATTAGTATTCTTATTGTTCAATAAAAATTTGAATTAAATTATGTTATAGAATTCAAAAATAAAAGTATTAAGTTTTATTATTTGCATTATTGGTTACAAATCTAACAAATAAGAAACAACAATTTAAATATACGATTTTTGTTCGTATCCAGAAACTTTTGTTACTGATTGTATGATGAAAATAGTATGGCAGATGGTATGGTATAATGGTTGAAAAGATGGTCAGGGATGCAGTCAGGTTGATAAATTAAAGCTTTGGGGTTTGCTGATGATATACAAAGCTAAAATTAATATTTTATGAAGTTTTAGCTTTATTTTTTGCTATAATAATTATATTAATTGATTGTGTTTTTTTCTTCTCTATAGTTTATTGATTTTATCATAGTCAGATTTTGGACAGTTTTCCTTTGATTGTAATTGGAAGAAAACAAACTATCTACCTGAGAATTTAAAAAAAAAAAAACAATGCTCTAAGTGGATAAATCAACAGAGTATTTAATGACTATGTAACTGATAATGTTTCAAGTAACTGTCTAACTCTCAGGTGTCATTAAACTATTAAACCCTGGGTCTACGAACCTCTGAACTGCTGAGAAACAGCGGGAACATGCCCTTCATCTTGCCACTGGTGAAGGTAGGTGTGAGCTTGACTCTCAGAGCTCTCCATCTCTCTCCTTGCATATTAAACAAATGTTGGCTAAGCTTGTCCTCTTCTGGGCTGTAAATAATGGCCTAAATATATTTAAATTCAAGTGCAATCTAAATATTTCATCTGATGATGTAAAGGGGGATTGATTCTCGAAATCTTCTGAGAACAAACAATGTATAGATGTAAAAGTGAAGAATCAGTTTATTAGCTAACAATATTACTTTGTGAATATTGAAAATAGTATTTGGAAATTTTTAAGATGATTCAGGCTAATCCAACCTAACAGGTATGCTAAATATATCAGTCTTGCAAGGTCTTTCTGTGCAAAAAGTATGGAAGCCTCTTAATCCCATATGTCTATTACAAATAGTTATTATATAACCTAGCTCACATTAAGTTAGCTAAAAATATTTAACTGTTGTATCTTTATATTTAAATATAATATATTCTATGTATTTACAACTTATGTTGATTCTATCCTCTGGTTATCTCCTATAGATTAAACTCCATAGATCAAATAATTCTATATATATTATCCCCCCAAGACAGACGGCCTTCTGGTCCCTCCAGCTATCCTAACAAAAAGTACCCTTCTTCGTAGAATGTACATTTTATTTAGAAACATGGATAGAAACAGAAGAGAGCCATTCCTACAAAATGAATTGAAGGAGATATAAATATAAATTGAATAGGAGATTCTGCTATTTTAGACAAGAAATGGCAGATTCCTTGGATATACACATGGTATCCAGCCTTTAACTATTACAAGTTATATTTTCTATTATTAAAAAATAACTTTTTTTCCACGACATTTGTATTAATGATACTAGTAATAAAGTGTACAATTATATGTGCTATTGTAAATTTAGCTATATCAAACTTAAGAGGTTTGGACGACCTTATTGTCCTATATGTTATTGAATTTGCCACTATCCAAATACCTGTTCCTTCACAATTAACTATATACCTATCCAAATCAACTTGTAGCTCTAACTCCCATTTGATTCCCAATAATCCTCCTTGACATCTAAAATAAGAAGACCTCCTCATATAGAACTATCTATTGTATGAAATATTTTGTAATGCGAGTGGAAATTTCAATAAGTCAATTTTAAAAAAACATTTTGGATTTAATGTGTTCATTTGATTGTTTTTAGAAAGTAAAACTTGTCCTTAGTTAAACATTAGAGTTACTTACAATTTATGTATGGATCTGTCCCGGAAGTGGTTGAACTCCTTCGTCATGACGAGGCGTATGATCTCGGGATCCCTGACGACCAGAGAGGGCACTCTCACCGCGTAGATACCAAAATAAGGATATTTTGACATTTGATGGTACATCTTGGACAAAAATAATTATATCATGATGCATAAGACAAATTAGTATTTACTTATTTTGTAATAAATAGGAATGCATATTTTTAATTCATGAATGTACTTATATACCTACGTATTTTGTGAAATATTTAATTGTATATTTCCAAAAAGGGATTGATAACCTACTTCCTGTAAGATCTGGCCGGGAAACCTCGTCCTATTTTCATATTCAGCTGAACTTCCATAAGGGAATTTACCTGGTATCGCTGGGATACCCTTCTTCTCCCAATAATCGTAAATTGAAATCCAATATTTGTAGAAGATAAGTATAGAAACGATTACTAATGAGATTATAATTGACAGCATATTTGGTTACCTGAAAGAACAAAAAAAAGTATATAAATACATATTATCACTTTAATAATAGATTCTAACATTTGAGAATCACAGAAGTTTATGATAGTTTTTAATTCAAAGGATGTGTAACTTTCTTTACTTTTGTACCTTGTTAGTTCGATCAATGATGTTTTAATTTTTTTTTGATAGATGAGTATGTATTCAGTAACAATATACTTATTGTTGGTTTTGTGAATTTGAGTCTCAAATGAAAGAATGTAAGTCATCCTTCAAAAGCTTATTGTTAATCCTGTATATCTCAGCAACCAATCATATCAACCTTCCCCGTCAATCTTCTGCCTTCCTTCGTCAACCTCTCACCCTTAGTCGTCTAAGGACCATCTCACTTACCCGAGTTGAACCAAACACTGTCAACGCTCACATATGTTAACACAAGTCTTGTTTTATTTTTTTTTTTTTTTTTTTGTTGGTGTAAATAATGGATTTCACATATCGAAATAATGCTCCGGATTTTAGAACCTTATCTAGCGCAAAAAGGCATTTGCTGGGAGCCGCTAATCAATCTGCAATTTCATATGATTTTTTTTCAGGTATGAGACCCTTGCTATTTAAATAAAACTCTTGCAGTGCCTGAATTTATGCCTATTAACATGAATTTCTTTATCTCTACTTCCTTCTGTTCTAAACGTCTGCATATATTCCTTCTTATTATTTCTAAATAATATCTATCATTTAAATATTTATGTATTAATACTAGCATCCGCCATCTCGACCTCGCCCACTCTCATAAGTAAAGAACTAAAATATTTTTTAATTATAATTGAAGTTTTATTTGTTTATCGATAAAAATCTTGTTTTGGAGCATGCGATTGAGCATTATTTTTTCGATGGCATAGCATTAATTTTTAACCTGGTTAAAATTGCTCTGATTAAGTGTTTGAAGATTATATAAAAGCATAATTAAATGTCCGATTTTCAATTGCAATGTATAAGTTTGTTTTCCAGGATCAACACTGATTTGTTAATGATTTTTATTCGGCCAAAATAATTTTATTGATTTCATCTTGTTTGATTTTGATTTTAACCATATTAGATTATGGCAGTGTGACAAACCTCGTTCCTGCCACTTAACATTCTCCATTTATAATATGGTGCTAACCACATATGTATCGGTTTTCTAACTTTACTGAGATTCACATGTCACACCAAATATTTAAAACTTTTCAATAATTTAACTGAATATAAAAAAAAAATTATTATCGATTTTGTAGCTCTAAATAACACCTTACCTATGTAAACTCTTAAGTAGAATGGCGCTCGCCACCTATTGGTCAGTTTTCAAACTTCACAGATATGCACATATTATTGCTTTTTTAATAACAAATTAATTGAAAATCAGTAGATTTTATTATTACTAAACCTTCCTGGAACTATAAAGATGATTTTGTTAAAATTTGTTACAAATAGGCTCAGTAATTTTCGCGGTTAGTGTTCACAAACGAAAAATGGCTTGTCCTTATATTTAATAGGATAGATTCAATTTTTAAGCTTCCACTAACGATCAAATTATTTCTTCACGAATCATGTTTGTACCAATGTTTTGGAAACCTGAAGAAAAATCTTTGGAATATGATCCAATTATTCAGAAAATTCAATGAGCTCAATTAAAGGAAAATGGTCAATTTCATTTATCCAGTCGTGGGTTAAATAATGACTCATACATTTCATGACTCAAATACATAACAAAATAAAATTTCTAAAATTTTCATTTCAAAATCAGTTCCAACAGAAACCCACTAGAACGAATACTGTCGTCTACACTCGTCTATGTCGGTCTTCTTCGCCGGCAGAATGAACATTGTCTGAGTGACTGCCACCTTGATAATCAAATACGCAATATATGTATTTGCTAAATGCGCCAGATAGTGGAGATTGCAAACATATTAAATATAAATATAATAATAATTTTTTTATAAATGGTCGGAACTATTTCATGACGACTCATCGCGACTTGCATCAACTCATAAATCTTCGAGTACAACTAGCTGACAGTTTAAATTCCCAAGGTTTCATTGTTCAACCTTGTGTAACTAATATATTTTTCCTCAAGAAAATGCTAGTGTTTTCTGTTAATGTTACTAGAGTATATAGCACTAAAGTCTGTTATGTATTGTATATCTATTTTTATTATCATGTTTTTAAAAGTAGCAAAATAGAAATAAAAAATGAAGGATTCAAACAAATTAGGTCTGGAGTAGAATAAAATATATATTTTCTAGGCGCCAAAATCGAAAGAGAATTAAGCTATTAGATCAGTGGTTGTGAAGAAGTGAATAAGTTCAATTTCCTTGACAACGAGTTCACTATTAGCCTTCAAAGCCGGAAATTTATAAAATACAATTAATACACAAAGTATAGTCATTACCCATCTGCTAGCCAATTGCTCGAAGCCTCGCTGATACCATTCCTTGGGATGGCTGTCAAAGAACTCGTGGACAGCATTTTCAACTTCCGCAAAATTATCAAATTTGTTCCCTTGAAGAAAATGGGCCATGGATCGAAACAAGTTGTAATCCGAAGGTACGAGGTCAGGACTAAATGGGGGATGAGGCAGGAAATCTCTTGAATTTCTGTAAACTTTTCTTTGGTTCGGCTGCTGATTTTTGAGGAGTAAGTTCGCGAGGGACCTGTCTACAGGTCTTTTTCATCTTCCCCGTGGAGAGAAGATGGCGACTAACTGTAACTTTCGACACATCACACTCCCTGGCAAGTTCGCGAGTACTTGTGGACAGATTTGACTCAACAGCTTCCTTCAGAACTTCATCAACATCCATTAATGCCGCCCGGAGCCATTCTTCCTTTCCATCGTCGTATCTCCACTTCTGAAATTTTTCAAACCAACGGCGCGCAGTGCGTTCTTCAAGGACACCTTACCCTTCATATTTAGTAATTTCACGAGTTACTACAGTGGATATGAATTTTTTTTCCCAGCAATGACAAAATTACGAGAATTTCGTAGGACACTGTCATGTTTCTTCTTTGAAATATATAACTGAACTGAGGCTTTTTTTTTAAAAAAGTCCAGTGTTAGAAACAAAATTAGAGAATCCTCTAAATGGATTATTAAGTATTGGTAAATAATAAATAGCATTAAAATATATACAGACTTTTGAACTCTGGAATTTAATAAACCGGTCATTTTTATCTATACGCCATATTACTTTGGAGAAAATGGTATTGTTGGAGTAATTTTGAAAAAAACAATCAAAAAAGGCCTACTGAAAATTGCATAATTTTGACTCGTAGACTTCAGGACAGCCATGGAAATAATATTTAAGAAATCATATAATCTTTAAACCAACATAGGATTCCGCGAGAGTTATTTATTTGAAATGGCGATATCTGAAAAATGGCTTTCAAAAAAAAAAAAAATGCATAAAAAGCTAGAAAATAAAACACATTTATCTATTCTGCCTACCTGCAAAAAGTATAGATCTGACACGAAACTGCGAGAAAATCAGAGCTTTGTGCTGGCCAGCAAACATATTAGACTGACTGATAAGAATACTGATATGTGTTCCACACTCAACTACTATCAATGATAAAATTCATATTTACCCACTTATCTTTATTTGGACAACTTTGTTATAGCGTTAACGTTTTAGTCGGAAATGTGAATAATATACATATAGCTGATTAGCATGAATGATATGTTTTCCATGAGAAGTTATCTTGGACGGATCATGAAGAGTTATTGTAGAGTAGAGGCTAACTGCTAAACGATTTGAGAAATTTTGCTGTTCATAATGAAAACAGTAGTAGAGATCTAAGTTAAACAGATTATTTACGTAATGTGTGGTAAACTCAAAGAGGATTTCTTCAGTTGTGACATAACAAGGGGCATTAAGAATTTTTTTTTTATAGAGCTTATTCTCTTGTGAGCCTTCTGAAAAGTAGATTGATAAGTCGTACAACGAAAAATTAGACTGTATCAATCTCTTGTTAGGTCAGTTGCTCAGTATTCGTGGGAGACTTGGACGCTCAGGAAGGCACCTTCAGAACGAATAGACCGTTTCAAACAAGTAGTTGGGCTCAGTTTATCAGGACCAGCATTCAATATGAAGATATCCCCCAAATATTTTTTTAAAATATCAACTGACACAAGTTGAATTCAAACCATTACCCCCAAGGAACTATCATGTACGGCTATTGCGGCCTCTGTATAATAATTATATTGTACTACTGAACTAAGTATAAATACTGAAACATCGAATATAAAAATCCAAAACATAAAAATAATAATTCATTCTAAAATAAAGTATTAAAATTGTTATGGCTCACTGTTGTAATCCACGAGATATTGACACCAGTAACTGAAGAGCTTCGATATAAAGTGGCTTTTATAGCTACGATAAGCTTTTTCATACTTATTGATTGGGTTGATTAATTATTAATTCCCCTTCTACCGTATTCTAAGAGCTTATGATACCATAAACAGGTGCTACTTTACAAAAAACGCTTTTAAAACAAAAATCCCTCTGGTGGGCTAAATTTACTAGCATGTTTGTTCTATACATTTAATAATAAAACATAGAATGTGCTGCGATCACTATAAGAGCACATGTTGGTTGTCCTCGGCCAATGTAAGCCTTTTTAAGGTATCATTTTTGACTGGTGTTTTTATAAACGTGTACAAACCTCATCTGGTCTGGCAGTAGGGTCGTTTCTTATTATTAGTAATGCATTGATTAACAATCTATTCAGCAACATTTTCTTTTTTGTTTCATTTCTCTAACACTATTCTTTAATTTTATACCTTTTATTGTATTAAAAAAAAAAACTTCGACGACTACTTTGAACAAATTTGCTAACGCATGTTAGAAGACGGTGTTACTTTAAACATTGTGCTATCGTCCGTTTTGTTATTTGGTGAATATTAACAATTAGTTTCATTCATATTTATAATTAAAACTATTTTAGATTTATGTCTTTATTATATAATTAAAATTGATGATAAAGAAAAAGGATAATAGTTTATCCCTAGTAAAATAAACAAATTAAGAACAATGAAATAAAATTAACAAAAATATTTAAATTTAAATAACTGAATTTTATATTGAAAAGTCTAAGATCCATTCGTACTTTTGCTCCTTTGCTTTTAGTAACTTTGTCATTCTATTCAAGTTTTCCTTGAGATTTCTGTTTGATAAGTACCGATGTTCCTTGACAACTGAATCAAGTTTATATCAATAGATAGTTTGTAAGTTGTTAATTTAATAGTTATATTTTTATATAAGCTATCAGCATTGTTAAAAATATTTGTTTTTATTAATTATGTTTCATCAACAAATCTGATGAAGTGAACCCAATTGGCGGATTTACAGAAGAATTTTGCTGAAAATTTATTTTTCTCAATGTTTTTTCGACTCAAAATAAAAAATAGGAAAAATCTAAAAACATTGTTAAAAGATTTTAATTTGAAAATTAAAAGGGGTAAATTAAAGAAGTCTCCGAGCGAAGCGTTTTTGAGAAAAAAATCATCCTTGTTCAATCCTAACTGAGGAGCTTCTTTGAACGAGAGAAAAAAATATTCCCCTCTCCCTCTTATTGAAGATAGCGGAGTCGCTTATACAGGCTTTTGAGTTGTGTAGCTATCACATGATCCAAAAGCAAACATAGCGCTGCAGTGCAAAATGTGCAAAACCTGTTCATAGTAGCCCCTGGGAGGCTTTCTCCCTGTAACAGGCCTGAAGAAATACCAATTTCTTTAGATAGGGCCCAATCAACTTTTATTAGTATAACTAATAATTGTTATTATTTGTTGTTATTATTCTGATAATTTTTCCTCCAACACCAATAAATAAAAGCTTCCCCCAAAGCAGGTTGTGTTTAATTGAGTCAAAGGCTTTCAATAAAAGCTGCATAAAAGAAACTGCTTCTTTGCCTCTAGTTGATATTTATAAGTGACTTAAGCGTATATATTTGATCAACGCATCTTTTGCCTTCTCTAGAGCCAGCTTGCTCCTCTGGAATCAAATTGTTGGACTCAGCCCAAATGAAAAGTCTACTAGCTAATAAACCCGTAAATAATTTTGTCATAGTGTTTAATAATCCCTCTGTAGTTGTCTGGGTCTTTTTTATCTTCTTTTTTGTGCATTAGGTACAGTTTCGATTTTGCCCAAAGTTTTGGAGCGTATTATACAATTTAATAGGTTTAAATGGTAAAGTTCCCATGACGGGGTTGTGTTTGTAAATATCATAGGTTATTTGGTTAAAACCTGCAGGCTTCTTGTTTTTACTGCGTTATATTTGGAACTAAACCTCTTCTAAGGAGATATAAGTTTTGAACAGTGGATGAGATACCGAGAAAAATTGAATTTCATAAATCTGTTTTCCCCCGTTAAAATTTACTACATTCGTGGACTCCTACTTCATGCGTTTGATGGAATATTGGTTTAAGTCGATTTACAGTTTCCCTAAATTGTTTACTTTTTTTTACTTCTTGCAGGTTTTTTTATTACAGATAGACGGTAGTCGTTCTTCTTGGGTAAAACTTATTTATTGTACTTCCTTTGAAATGTTTATTATTTTCTCTGTAGTTGTATTTTCAAATCCCGGTATTCAGTGTCATACCAAACTTGATTGAATTTAGCGGCCGGCTTACCAAAAAATGTGCTTTTCTCATTAGCCCAGCATTAAGCATGTTCTTGTACATGGCTTGAGTATAATTATCATGCAGGTCATATATATGCTGCTGAGGTTTGGGTAAATAGATATATGGAGCCAATAGAGGTTATTCAATCACGATTTATAAAGTCACTTTTCTTCTGGCAAAGAAACACTTCGCAGTACGTCTAGAATCGGGTCGCTGCCCAATTAAAGTTATCATCATAAATGGCGCGACATCCCGTCACCGAGACTGGGCCTCCTCCAAAAGCTTCCGCCAGTTCGCTCGGTCGCTTGCCACAGCTTTCCAGTTTCGGGCTTCAAGAAGGGCCCGCGCGTCCGCAGAAACCGAGTCCATCAATCGAATGCTCGGTCGTCCAGGCTGCCGTTTTCCGTAGAACTCCTCAGTCAGCATCATCTTCGGGATCTTGCTGGCAGCCATCCTTTCCACATGCCCTGCCCATCGAAGTCGTTCGATCCTTACTACTTGACTATGTCAACATCGTTGTAGAGGCTCTCTAGACCTCCATTAATCCTTCTTCTCCAGACGTTTTCCTGTCTAACAGGCCCAAAAATTCGTCTGAGGATATTCCTTTCGAAGACAAGAAGCCTGGGCGCATCCAACTTGGTGAACGCCCAAGCTTCTGAACCATAAGTGACAACTGGGCGGACTAGTGTTTTATACAGCTTGATTTTGGTCCTCTTGATTTGGTCTAAAGTAGCATCGGTGGGCGGCTGCAATCCTCCTTTCTATATCCTGTGATACAAGATCCTTCGAAGAGTCTTTCAAAGCTGGAAATGATTCTCGTACGGCTCGTTCCGATCTGGCAGCCATATCGAAATCATCGGCGCATCCAAGAAGCTGGACTGTGCTGTTGAATAGGGTTGAGTGCAGTTGAATCCTTGGCTTCCTCACAGCTTTCTCCCCGGCAAAATTAAATAAAAGACATGCCAAAGCGTCTTCCTGCCTAATACCACAATTTGTGACAAAGGGGTAGGGAAGATCAGCACCCACGCGCACCATACACCTTGAGTTTGCCATTGTCATCTTTATCAGTCTGACCAATTTCATCGGATCGTTCATCTCTTTTAGGGCTCGATAAAGCTCCGGTAGGTCGACAGTATCATAGGCAGACTTGAAATCGACAAAGAGATTATGGGTTACGATTCTATATTCTTTACTATTTTCCAGAATCAGTCTCAATGTAAAAAACAGCTTGGTCCTTTCCAAGCTCCTTGGGAAGTTAATATGCAAGGATGTGTGGGTAGGGGGCAGAAAGATTAATAGTTGGCCTTTTGCTGTATTAAAAAATACATTCTAAGGCCGCCTGAATATGATTTGTCCTGAAATTCTTTAAAATAAATAAATAAATTGTCATGACAAAGTTTTCTGCCAACGGACGGGAGGTGGCGCTGGAGAGAGGGTGTTGAAAAGAGGGTTGGTCAAAAACTGCAGCGAGTCCAGGAACTTGATGTTGCGTCTCCGGAAGAACTCGGGGATCGTCGGGAGGTCGAAGATGTCATGCAGAGCCGGGGGCTTCGTCTTCTTCAGAGTGGTTGTCCTGACGATCTTCCTGAGCATTGAGTCCTGAAATCGCTGAAGAAGCCTGGTGGATCCATCTGAGATGCCTGTAAGAAGAGGTGCACCGTATAGGAGAGCCGGTCTCAAGATGCTTTAATATATACACATCTTGAGCCGGAGGGAAAGGGCGGGAGAGGAAAGGAGGTGATGGAGGTGTCTAACCCTTATTCTCACCTTGCGGTGTGTCCTGTAGCAGTGGGCGAAAAATTTGAGACCCCTGTCCAGGGTGATGCCCAAATATGCTATGGAATTGAAAGGGGCAATGATGATGTCTGCCACCCTGAGGGACTTCGGTAATGTCGCTCTCTTTTTGCTCACTTGGATGTTTATTGAATCCAGCCATTGAATTATCTCCGCGCAGACAGATTCGGCCTGGCGTAGTGCTCGCGAGGGATTCATACTACTGCTGGTGATGGCTATGTCATCGGCAAAAGACGCTATGGACGCCTTGCGGTAGTTATTGCCAACCACATCAGCAGTACTATCACCTGTCCTACTTAACATATACACTGCTGATGTGGTTTGCAATAACTAACTAGTTCTTCAGGCATTCTTTCTACTTGTCAAATAGTAAAATTGGAAATGATTGAGGAAATCATTATTGAAGTCCGGTCCGCCATACCGCAGGAGCTCTGCTTGGATACCGTCCAGTCCTGGTGCCTTATTGTTCTTAAGTTTTGCAATGGCTGCCTCAACCTCATCCTAATCAGGTGGCTCTGCATCATCCTCTATGCCTTCTCTTCCTGTCTCTGTATCCCTCTCCTCGTCTTTTTTTTTTTGGAGTATCTTCCTGAAGTGTGGCGCCCATCGCTCCAAGATGTAACATTTTTCAGTTAGATGACATCCTTCTTCGTCCTTGCCTGATGTCACTCTTGTGTTAAATGTCGTCCGCAACTCATTCACCCGTTGAAAAAAGCGTCTGCTATCCTGCGAAGCTCTAAAGGATTGTATTTCTTCCATCCTATCGTTCTCCCACTTTCTCTTCCTCCTCCGATGAACTCTCTTCTCCCCTCTCCTTCTATCGCGATAACATTACTGTGTACCCCTTGTGTGCTGCTGCGCCATCTTTCTATATGCCTCGTTTTTCTTGACAGTGGCAGTTAAGCACTCGTCGTCAAACCAAGGGACCTGGTGTTGCGTGGTTGATGGCCCAATATTTCTTTTGCCGCAGTTTTGATAGCTCGGGAAATTTCCGTCCACTGGTCATCAGGAGTGTATTCCTGCTTCTCAATTCTTCCGTAAGCTTTATCCTTGTAATTGAAATCCATGCATGCAGCCTGGCAATGCTAAGGTAGTGATCTCTATCTGCATTGGCTCCTCGGTAGGCTCTGATTCCAATTAGGTTATACTTGTGTCGAGAACTAATCAGAATGTGGTCAATCTGATTGGAGACAGTTCTATTTGGTGATCTCCATGTAGCTTTGTGTATTTTTCTGCCTGGAAACTTGGTACTTCCTAAAACTAGCACTTGAGAATTTGCAAAGTCGATCAGCCTTTGACCATTGTCATTAATGAATTAGGCGGTAAGCTCCCGTAGTCGGACGGTGTATCTGTTCCTGGCCTACTTGTACGTTTAGAACTCCCAGAACTATCTAGCATCGTTGCCAGGACAGGCCGCAAAAGCTCTCACTAGATCTTCTTAGAAGTTCTCTTTTCCTTCCTCTAGTGATACCTCTAGTGATGTGACTTATACGCACGCATTTATTCAGATAACGAAATACTTGACAAACAAGACGAAATGTATAGATACGACAAACAAATATGACACCACGCGGTTCATAGTTTACATCCGGCATTGACTGACTTCATTTACCATATTAAATTCGATAGCTTGGAACACCTCGAGGAAATATTAAGAAATAGCGCGGCTCACATCGTACACAGACTTTACGGTGATAAAAAAAACATTCTAAAAACAGTCCGGTACAAAATAATTATAAAAAGAAAAACTTCGAAATTAACTATAAAAATGCAGAACACTGACCGAATTTTAATAACCACTACGACTACCAAAATTACGACCCCATCAATATCATCGCGAGCAATATATGTCTTATAATAATCCGCAACACTACCAACCGCAACAGTATCAGCATGAACAAGGTCCAACCCTTAATACCTTTAATAATAATAATCAGCATAACTTCCGGCCACAACAACGAGCTATAGAATATTCAACTCCAATTTATAATCAACCGTGGGATCCTCAATCACAACATCGATTTTTCAATAAAACCCCCTCTAGAAATTTTAGGCAAAATTATCAACAACCCCAAGTAGATTCAAATACAGTTTCGATGAGAACGGTTTCTAATAGAGTGCACGCAATAGAAGAGGAAAAAGACAAACAAATAAAAATGTTATTGGAAAAAATTGAATTATTAGAACAGAAACAGGATCATTTTTTAGGATCAGGCCCAAGCACGAGCAGACCTCCGGACTTCAGATATATCCGGAGATCAGATATAAACAATCAGTTAAATTTTAATAATAAACAAATCGCCGAAAATGAACCTAAACAAACTACGCATAATTTAGAATTAAATGATTTAAATTTAAATAATGATTTGCCCAATTTAATTGATAAATTAGGAAATAAATGGTTAATTAATATGGGTGCCACAAAAAATTATATACACCCCGATCACATTCCACGCTATTCGGAAATAATTAAGAAAGACTTTGCTATAAAAACCTCTACAAGAAGAGCGGAAGGGTCACAAAGCTTGATAATCAACCTAAAGCCCCTGATAGGAATCAATCAAAAAGTTAAATTCCTAATATTTCCTTTTAGTAATAGATTTCAGTTTCTATTAGGTTATGAAACTATGAGAAAACTAAAATTAAAAATTGATTTAGAAAAAAATGAATTAGAATATAATAAAAAAATATTTAAATTAGAACATTATTTATTTTTCACCGACGATAAAAAACTTAGTCCGCGACGAACATATAAAACCGGAAATAAAAGAACGTGTAGAAAATTCTGAAAACAATTTTAAGAGTGTGGAAGAAGCGTATAATTTAAAATACCAAGAACTTGAAGAACTTAATAAAAATAAAGAAACAGTCCAAAATGAATATTATAATTTAAATAAAACAATAGAAACCACTAATAAGTCACAGGAAGGAAAAGAAAAAATATAATTAGTAAAATCAAAGAAACGGAAGACTTAAATTCAAAACTAGTGAAAGAAACGAACAATTTAAAAGCTTTAGAAAGTAATTTGGAAGTAATTGTTGAAAAATTAAATAATAAAGTAACAAAAGTTTATGAATTGAACCAAAAGACCTTTAAAGAAATAATGGCTTCTATTTCCATAAAAAGTAGGCATGGTCATTGCCACAATAAGTTAAAAAATTTTAAAGCTCAACTAAATGTTGCTTTAGGCGAGAAAGCAGTATAAAATTTGTTTTAAAAGGGAATGGTTAAAATAAGACCAAGTAAATCAACTTATAATTCTCCTCTTTGTATTGTACCAAAAAAGATGTATAAATATAGAAAAAAAAAAAAAGTAAAAATATTTAAATGGGATAAATCTTTGATTCTGGTAACTTCGAATTCAACATCAGTTCCATTTTTATTAATATTCATATTCATACCAGTTTTTGCAAATATTTACATTTATTAGTATCATCATTAATGTTTAATAATACGTTTTAACTATTTCTATAAAATTTTACATTCATTTAGATTGCAAAATTTAGGTTTATGTTGCTTCTCATCACAATGTTTCGTTTATAATTAATATTAATAGATAAGTAATTTTGAAAAGAGCAATCCTGCGCCTGCCCATGGTGTGAAGAACCACACCTCATTGAACAATGCCCGAAGAAGACCACAGCCGCTCCAGTATGCGCTAACTGCAAAGGACCACACGCCGCCTTCTCCAAGGAATGCAGCTACCGCCAAGGGCTAATAAAACAAATACAATACAGACCGGCGGTGGTGGCCCTGACTGACACCATCCTCTCCCCAACGACCAGACTATACATCACGTGATACAGATTATTTTTTTTAATGAAAAAAAAATAAAGTAAAATAACCTTAGATAACAGAAAAAGAACCTAACATTTTTTTTTGGAAAAAGAACATATGATATATATGAGTTTTAAAAAGATAAGAAAGAGGGGAGGTTGTAAATTTGAATAAAAAAGTTGTGTTCCAAGAAAAAGGTATTTTATTAATTTGTGAAGTGTTTGACATATGTTACTAGGGTAAGTCCTTCTTTTTTATTAATAGTTTTCGCTATTTTCCTTTTAAGAAAAAAATAGCGTGGCGTCCGAGACTGTTATAAGTCGAACCTTGCCGTCTCCACTGGGCTTAAGGCAACAGTGTGCGGTGTAAATTTTTTTAAGTTTCAAAACTTGACCGTAACATTTTGGCGTACCGAACAGGGACTTTAAAAGTAGTAATAAAGTAAAAATTATTCAAGATGAATGTGAACTTGCTCATCAAAGAGGAGCTTGAGTATGAACTAAAGATTCGTGGGGTTGTTGGGCTACCTACAGCAGACGAGATGCGGAAAAAACTTCGCACTTTTCTGAAGTTGGAGAGTGCAGGAAAATACGTCGCTCCTACAGTCGATCTACCTGCCGTATCGGAACTAGAAGTGTGCGATCAAAAGCTGGCTAAAATAGAAAAAAAAAATATCTTCGTTAACATCTTCTAGTACTGCTGGAAATATGTAAAAGATTGACACAGTACTACAGCATTTAATTAACCAATTAAATCGGATCACGGCTAAAGATGCTGCTGATACTGAAGAAAAATCTAAGGCTATGTCACAGTGTTTGGAGTTGATTGATAAATTTGAGGAGTTGAAGTTAAGGTTAGATCAGCCAATGGTTGGCATACAAAATCCTGGGAATTCACAACAAAGTGATGGTAAAGAGGAGTCGGGGGAATCCACAGAAAATACTGAACGTCATTCAACGGCCAATCAGCATGAAGTAGGCGCGAGTGCAACTACCTTTGTGGTTCGGAAAAAACAAATTCCTACCAGGTATGCAAGTTTAAAATGTCGTTTTAATTCCAATAGAATGCGCTCTTAGCCTATTGAAGGATTTGCTTATCTCTAAACGCTATTTTGTTTGTTAGTCATTTGTTTACAAAAGTCAGTTGTTTTTAAGTCGTTTACGTGGACGTATCATACCTTTCTTTGGTGTTAAAAATGTCTAATTTTAAGCCAAATAAAGAGCATTTGCGGCATGTCATGATTTTCTTATTTAATCAAAAGAAAAAGGCATCTGAATGTCATCGAATTCTTGTTGAGACTTATGGCGATGTTGCTCCAACAGTCAGGACATGTGAACGTTGGTTTCAAAGTTTCAAACGTGGTGATTTTGAAGTTACTTATCAAAAACGAGAAAATCGACCAAAAAAGTTTGAGGACTTCGAATTGCAATCTTTATTAGACGAAGACAATACCCAAACCCAACAAATGATGGCAGAACAGTTGAATGTCACTAGGCAAGCCATTTCCGATCGCCTGAGAGCTATGGGAAAGATTCAAAAGGTTGGAAAATGGGTTCCACATGAATTGGACGAACGACAGATGGAAAAACGAAAAACTGTGTGCGAAATGCTGCTTTTACGCCACGAAAGAAAGGGTTTTTTTTGCATCGAGTTGTAACTGGCGATGAAAAATGGATTTATTTTCAGAATCCCAAACGAAAAAAATCATGGGTAACGCCAGGACATCCATCCACATCGAGTGCAAGACCGGATCGTTTTTGGGAAGAAGACAATGCTGTGTGTGTGGTGGGATCAGAAGGGAGTAGTCTACTACGAGCTTCTCAAACCCGGCGAAACAGTCAATACCGAGCGCTACCGACAACAAATGATCAATTTGAGTCACGCATTGATCGAAAAACGCCCAGAATGGGCTCACAGGCACGCCAAAGTCATTCTTCAGCATGATAACGCTCCTGCACATTCAGCCAGATTGACTAAGGAAACGATTTCTTCGCGTGGTTGGGAACTCCTACCCCACCCGCCGTATTCACCTGACCTGGCGCCTTCTGATTATCACCTCTTCTCATCGATGGGACACTCATTGGCGGAGCAACACTTCAACAATTTCGAAAACGTACGAAAATGGCTCGATGAATGGATTTCAAATAAAGATGAAGCATTCTTTTGGAATGGTATCCATATATTGCCCGAGAGTTGGGCAAAATGTGTAGAAAGCGAGGGTCAGTACTTTGAATAAAATATATTATACTTTTTTTTAAATTACTGTGTATATATTTTAAGAAATAAACGACATTTTAAACTTGCATACCTGGTATAAAGGATTGGGGTGTACACTTCACTGGAGATGGCGAGGGCCTAAGTGTACATGCCTTCTTGGAGACTGTCAACGATCTGAGCCTGGCCAGGAGCTCGACTCAAGAAGATCTGTTTTCAGCGGCGTACGATTTCTTTAGAGGGCCTGCATTAATATGGTTTAGGTCGGTTAGAAGAGACGTTACATCGTGGTCTGAACTTGTCTCTGAGTTAAAGGCCGAATACGCACCATTAGACTACGAGGATCGATTATGGGAAGAAATACGACGAAGAACCCAAGGACATACGGAGTCGATTGGTACCTACGTAGCGGTGATGAAGAATTATTTCAACAGGCTATCAGTTGTTCCTTCGGAGGATGAAATGCTTAGACTGATCAAGAAGAATATTTACCCTTACTATTTGGACCGGTTAGCGTTACATCCAGTAACCACGTTGAAAGATTTGATCATCCTTGGGAGGCAGCTAGAAAAGGTGCGATGGAGGATCAATGTATATCGACCACCCCCTACCAGCAAAGGACTCCTTGAACCAGATTTGGCTTATCGCCCATCCCAACGGAAACCGGCTAATGAGATAAACACCTTAGAAACATCAAAAGAACCTACCCAAGAAATTGGTAAGGCCACCCTGGAAACGTCACAAGAACCTATCCAAGGAAACGGTAAGACCAATAATTTGTTCCGGTGTTGGAACTGTGGAGGAACGAACCATTCATTCAAGAAGTACTATCAAAAGAGAACCAAATTTTGCGAGGGTTGCGGGTTAAAAGGCTTGGAAAGACGAACGTGTGGGAGTTGTAACAAAATCGAACGGGGAAACGAACAAGGGGGTCAGGCCTAAGTGGATGGGAGCCTAGACATAACCCTAAATCCACAACCAAAGCAGAGTGGGAAGAATGGTTGGGAATAGTAAAGGATGTTTATGAAGGAAAAAAGGGGAAAATTCATAGACACCCTGAAAACGATTTAGACCAACGGCCATATCTGAGAATAAACATTCTGGGAAAAATCGAACTTGGTTTATTAGATTCTGGGGCTTCTAGATCTCTCATGAGTAGAGAGTGCTGGGAAAGATTCGCAGGACTTGGAGTCACCCTGCGAGATGAGTCAGATGTAAGAATAAGCGCAGCTGGAGGCAATACGCTCTACGTGGAAGGGAGTGTGAGATTGCCAGTGGAATTAGAGGGTAGAACAAGGGTGATTGATTTTATTGTTGTACCATGCTTGGTTGATAATTTTATTTTCGGTATTGACTTTTGGAATAAATTCAGACTAGTGCCGAACGTATTTCAAAACTCGTTTAAGTTTTCAGATGAAACGTGCTTAGCGGTATCCCAGAATGAACCGACTGTATTGACCAGACCTAATCTTTCTTCAACCCAGAAAAAAATCGTAGAGAGTTTAGTTGAGAAATGGCGTAGTGCTAGACCATCAAAGCTGGGTTGTACGAGTAAAGTCGAACATGAGATATATACAGGCAATAGCAAACCCATTAAGCAGCGTTATTACCCTGTTTCGCCGAAGATCCAAGCCATATTAGACAAGGAGCTTGATGAAATGCTCAAAGATCAAATCGTGGAGCCATCGCAGAGCGCTTGGTCATCACCTGTTGTTTTGGTCCAGAAGCCGGATGAGTCATATAGATTCTGTGTGGATTACCGCCAATTGAATGCAGTGACTAAAAGGGATGCCTACCCACTTCCTTATATCACCAACATTCTCGATAGACTACGTGATGCAAAGATTTTGTCTTCCATCGACATTAAAAGTGCATATTGGCAGATACCGATGGCAAAAGAGAGTAAAGAGAAAACTGCATTCACTGTCCCTAACCGTGGCCTATTTCATTTCTGTAGAATGCCTTTCGGGCTACACAATGCCCCAGCGACCTGGCAAAGGCTCATTGATGATGTATTGAGAGCGGATTTGGAGCCGAATATTTTCGTCTATTAAGATGATATTATTATAGTATCATCAGATTTTGAATCGCATTAAGCTACTCTGGAGAAGGTTTTTGAACGGTTATACGCGGCAAACTTAACCGTAAATTGGGAAAAGAGCCAGTTTTGCAGAGAAGAACTCAAATTCCTGGGATATGTGGTAAATGAGAACGGTTTACAAGTAGACCCTGGTAAAATAGAGGCCATACTCAACTATCCAGCGCCTAAGAATGTAAAACAGGTTAGACAATTTATAGGACTTTCCTCCTGGTATCGCCGGTTTGTTCCAAATTTCTCCACATTGACTGCACCCCTTTCAGATTTACTGAAGAAAAACAATAAATGGAAATGGGGAGATGAACAAGAACAATCATTCAGCCTGTTGAAGGAAAAACTGGTGACTGCACCTGTCTTAACATGCCCAGATTTTAGTAAACCATTCATCCTTCAAACTGATGCTTCCAACACAGGATTAGGTGCAATACTTTTTCAGGAATACCCAGAAGGAGATCGAGTGATCGCGTATGCTAGCCGAGGCTTGACAGCTTCAGAGAGGAAGTACAGTGTCACGGAGCAAGAGTGCTTAGCAGTCCTCTGGGCCGTTGAAAAATTCCGACCTTATTTGGAGGGAATGGAGTTCACTGTAATCACAGACCACATTGCGCTGAAGTGGCTGAACAATCTCAAGGACCCTCAAGTTCGACTAGCTAGGTGGGCTTTAAAGCTGCAACAACACCAATTCACAATCATGCACCGTCCGGGTAAACAGAACGCTGCTGCGGATGCTCTGTCCCGAACCTACGAGTTACCTGTTTGTAGAATTGATGTCAGAGGAGAAATACTGGACACGTGGTATTTGAAAATGATACAGCGAGTTGAAGAAGATCCTACAAAATACGCAGATTGGAGAGTAGAAAATCAATCGTTATGGAAATGTGTCCCTAATAAAAAGAAAATAGTAGGAGACGATAACCTATGGAAAGTGGTATTACCCAAAGATAAACGTAATGAAGCCTTCTGGGAATGTCATGACCAAGCAACAGCGGGGCATTTAGGTCGCTTTAAATACTACAACGGTTGAGAGAGTACTATTATTGGCCAGGCATGGCCTCTGACACGGCTAAATATGTGGCTAGGTGCGAAACATGCTTAGCGCACAAGCCTCAGCAGAGAGCCCCTGCGGGACTCATGGGAGAACAACGCGTCGTTTCGAAACCATGGCAAATGGTTTCGGTTGATATAATTGGGCCATTACCATTATCGACGGACCAGAACCGATTTATTTTGGCGTTTTCGGATTACTTCACAAAGTATAGCACATTTGTGCCCCTTCGGACAGTAACTGGGAAAAAGGCTAGTTCCTTACTGGAAAAGGAAGTAATTCTCATGTTTGGATGCCCACAAACATTAATATGTGACAATGGACCTCAATTCAAGAGCCGTGAATTTCAAACCAAAGTTGCTGAATACTCAATCAATCTCTTATACACCCCTTATTATCACCCTCAGTCTAATCCGATGGAGCGGCCAAACCGTGTAAGTAAGACCTTGATTGCGTCATATGTGAAAGAAAATCACCGTCATTGGGACAAACATATTTATAAACTGGCGTTTGCCATGAAAACGGCTGTACACGAAGTCACGGGTTTCACACCAGCTTACTTGAATTTCGGAAGGGAACTCCCCAGAAGTGGCACAGATTACCACAGTGTATCAAATGGACCAGATATGGGAGACCGACAAGAGTTTGCTGACAAATTTCAGAACCTACCTCTGTTGTACGGGGAAATTAAAGAGGAACTCAGAAAGGCTTACGAGAGAAGCAGACACAACTACAACCTTCGGCGAAGACATCAAGAATTTAAAGTAGGCGATACTGTTTGGAAGAAGGATCAGGTGTTGTCGGATGCGTCGAGGTACGTTAGCGGGAAACTAGCACCATCTTTCGTAAAGTGTCGTGTTACTAGACGATTCGGAAACCTCACTTACGAACTGGAAAACATGGATGGGATCAATATGGGAAAATGGCACGTGAAGGATCTGAAAGCGCACCCAGAACAACCCACTGACTAGGTTATTTTATTTTATTTTTTTTATACGAAAGAGGAGGATTGATACAGATTATTTTTTTTAATGAAAAAAAAATAAAGTAAAATAACCTTAGATAACAGAAAAAGAACCTAACATTTTTTTTTTTGGAAAAAGAACATATGATATATGAGGCTATGAGAGCAAAAGTGGCCTAACCCACAAAATATAAAAAAATCTAATTTAGTAATTTTTTGCAACTATAACGCCATCTGGTGGTGTTAATGTGTTTGAAAAATTGGTTCACATTGCACCACCATGTGAACCAATTTTTCAAACACATTAACACCTTGTTGATGGCGTTATAGATGCCAAAAATTACTAAATCAGATTTTTTTATATTTTGTGGGTTAGGCCACTTTTGCTCTCATAGCCTCATATATGAGTTTTAAAAAGATAAGAAAGAGAGAAGGTTGTAAATTTGAATAAAAAAGTTGTGTTCCAAGAAAAAGGTATTTTATTAATTTGTGAAGTGTTTGACTTATGTTACTAGGGTAAGTCCTTCTTTTTTATTAATAGTTTTCGCTATTTTCCTTTTAAGAAAAAAATAGCGTGGCGTCCGAGACTGTTATAAGTCGAACCTTGCCGTCTCCACTGGGCTTAAGGCAACAGTGTGCGGTGTAAATTTTTATAAGTTTCAAAACTTGACCGTAACACACGGACTACAACGTCTATAGGGAGGCTGTCAGAGATGGTGAAAGGCAGGGAGTCGCCATCCTGGTGAGGAAAGACCTGTCATCGAGACTCGTCCCGAACCCAGTGGATTGCTGTGATGGTGTTCACATGATCACGGTGGATGTGCGGCTCAAACACAGGTATACGTTTGCCTGTGTCTACAGGAGACCCCGGGCGGCAAATACACCTGTTCGTGACCTATTGCTTCACGCACAGTCGCGTAGCAGGTTTGTCGTCCTGGGCGACCTCAATGCCAAGCATCCGGGGTGGCTGTGTCGCAGCAGCAATCCAGTAGGAAATATCATCACAAGGATGCGACTCCAGGTCTACCACCCTGGCGTTCACACCTTCCGCTCGGACTTCGACCCTACTAAGACATCGACTTTGGACCTCCTGATCACCAGGGACCGAGCACTACCGTTCAGCACCTCTGATCATCGCCCTGTACTCTACATCTTCGAGGGCACTCCAGCCACACCACCGGCTACAAAGTACAGGCTACAGAAAGCGGACTGGAAAAGGAACATGGCCTCGATCGGGGAGTGTCTCCCTAAGGTGACACCTTGCCTGACCCCTGGTGAGATTGATGCAGCAGTGGAGACCATCACAACCACTATCCTTGATGCAGCCGACGCCAACATCCCGAAGTTTGCTCCTCTACCAAACTACCTCCGACCTCCACCCCCGCACATCCTGGAGCTGATAAAGCAGAGGAACAACCTCCGAAAAATATTCTGCCGCACTAGAGACTATAGCTTGAAGCCGTCCATCAACGCCATGACCAGGCAAATTGCCAGGCTCATGAGCGATTGGAAGACGGCCTTGTGGCACGACCAACTAATAGGGACTCACAACGACCATGGACAGTTTTGGAGGTTGGTCCGAACCTTTGTTAATAAAAGGAGGGCGGTTTTCTTGACCGATGGGGACCAGCTACTCACATCTACTGAACAGGCTGACACCTAGCCCGCGCATATGCCGCCAAGGATGCTGATAGAACGAGTGATGCTCCGCAGCCACCACTTTGACCACTACCGAGCCCCAATGAGACGGCCATCTTCTCAACTTATAAGGAGCTCGAATCAGTCCTGCGCCGCATCAAAGGGAAGAAGGTATCCGGACTGGATGGTATTCCCACCACGCTGCTGGTGATGTTACCCAGGAGGGGCAAGGCCTTCCTGCTTAACATCTTCAACTCATGCCTCCGGATCGCCTACTTCCCTGTGGCCTGGAAGAACGCTGGGGTGGTACCACTCCTGAAACCTAAGAGGTCCGGGAATGTTGCGGAGCATTATCGTCCGATCAGCCTCCTTTCCCACATCAGCAAGGTGTTCGAGCGGCTGATCCACTACCACATCCTTGACCACTGCCGCCGTGAAGATGTTATTCCACCAGAGCAAACAGGCTTCCAGCGTGGTGTCGCGTGTGAACATCATCTGGCTAAACTCCAGGCTCACACCATCGAGCAGATGCATCGGAACAAGGCCACGGCGCTCATCTCGCTGGATTGCACTCAAGCCTTCGATTGCGTCTCGGACCCCTTGCTGCAGCACCGACTGGAGGAATTCCGGTTTCCTGTCGCCCTGTGCCGACTGATCGGAAGCTACCTCAGCGGAAGATCATTCGTTGTGCGGGTCGGTGGGAGCCTGTCTTCGCCAGTCCCAAAAAAATAAAAAATAAATAAAAAGCAGGGACAAGTTAAAAAAAAGTGAATGTGCTAGTAAAAGATAAAAGACCAATTAAAACACATATTGACAATATTAAAAGGCCCACTAGAAAAAAAAAGGAAAAGGAAACAATCTATTTCAGACGACGATAGGGAATCTCTTCGCGTTAATATTTCGGACATTTCGGATAATTACGACTCAGACGACCCAGATAGTGGTTCTGATTAAAAATATTTAATTTTATTTAAACAATATTAAAATGTCTTAAAAATCTTTTATTTTAATGAAATGTAATGAATATTAATAGTATTAAGAAGAAGTGTGTCGTCTAGTTGCAAAACCGGCCATCTCCAAAAAACAAAATTTTTCAGGAGAGCTGATTTTCTGTTACATCACGCCAAAACGAAGTAGGAAGAAAAAAATCTTCTTCGGTTTTTAGTGGCACAAGGGTAGTGTGTTTGAAAGCACTTTTTGAAATGGAAGGGGCAAGTGGAGGGGGTGAGTTACTCAATTTTTTATTTTGGATTTGGCCACTTTTGCAACTCATTTTGGAGTTGGCCGGTTTTGCAATGAATTAGAACTTAAAAATCACAAAATATATTGAAAATATTGGTTTTTTTGGGATGCAAATGAACAAAACTTTCTTCAATAGGTGAATATTATTTGAAAAAATTAAACTCTGAAATGTTGTGGTGTAACTCAAACATCTAGACGGAAAAAAAAAACTGGCGAGAATTATTTTTAAAGTAATAAGTTTCGAAAACGGACGGAGAGAAATGGAAGGCAGAAGTTGAAAAAGCCAGGGGCCTGTTGTGCTAAAAGAAGAAGAAGAATTTCCGAAAAACTTAATTTAGGAAAATATAAAAATTCAGAAACATATACTCTTGCGGTGTTATCGTCTTCAACTGGCTTACACATTTCTTCCTGATATTTTTCTTTATCCCTCTCATCTACTTCTCTGCTCTCTCCTTCTTGAGCAGCTGATGCTACGATGTTGCAGTAAAAAATCAAACGATCTGTAGAAAACCTCCCCTTGAACTAGCACCTTATTATTTTGTTTGGTTCTGAAAAATATCTTTGTTGGGGTGACTTTGAAGTGCCATAGTGGAGGGGGTTTGAGGAGGGCATTACTAGGACTCTTCCAATCAAGATTTGTGTAGTCTCTTCCTGGCTTGAACACAGTTCTACTTTGCGAGAGAATGCCGTAAAACTCTAAAGGCTGAACGAGAGTCTCGATTTTCTTTAACTTATTCTCAATTTGGGTAAAAACCCGATCTGGAGGGTTTTTTTCTTCTCCATGTTGCATGGTCTCTTTCTCTTTTTCTTGCTAAATTAGTTGGAACTTCTTCTACAAACTTCTCCATAAAGATCGAATGAAAAGTGCACGAAACGATAAAGGCATAAACGTTAACTACAGGAAATGTAGGAGCAGACTGATAGTTGCCTGATAAGAGACCTTCTTGATGTGGAACAACAGGGCGATCTAGCGGATGTGGAGATGGCCGGTTTTGAAATTCACTCACGGAAGGATTTGGCCGGTTTTGCAGCACACTGTGTTTTTCAAACGCAGGTTTAACAAGGATTTCACGGGTTTTTGCGAGGTTTCGTGTTTCCAATAGATGGAAAATGTATCTTAGGACTCAGAAAACAGAAAAAACGTATTTCTCAAAATTGAGGAGTTTGCCGGTTTTGCAACTAGACGACACAAGTGTTTGTTTTGTATTAAAGGAATTATCTGTATTTATATTTAACTGACAATGCTGTAGTTTATTTAAATAAAATCGGACTTTTGTATTTTGCTGTATATTATTATGCTCAATGTTAACAATGTAAAAGATCATTCAAATTATTATTGTATTTCACAGTAATGTTATGTTTGATTTATTTTGTAATTAATATTTTTTTTATTCACTATAATAAATATTAGGATATTATTATTTTGTCTTGAAATATTATTTTGATTTATCGTTGAGAAAAATATGTATTTTATTTTTGAAATAATTATAAACTATAATTAGAAGGGTATTTGAATTATTATTTTGATTTAAAATATTATCGTTTTAATTGAGTAATTTTGAATTTAGAAGTATTATTTGTAATAGAAGAAACTAATTCAAAGACTCTTATTTTATTTTCCTTTTGTTTAAATAATGTATTGATATTAAAATGTATTGTTTAGTATTAAGAAATATCCTGTTATCTTTCTGTTGTACTTTAGCATGTAAGAAATTATGAGATGTATAAACATTTTTATTTTTGTAAATAGTCTTAGCTTAGTATCCAGAAAAAGGACAAGGTCTAATCCTTTTGTTTCTGATAATTGTATAAAATCCTATTCCTAGTGTTAGACGTACAAGGTTTAATCTTTTTATTTTTCAAATGTACAAATCCTAACTTAGTAAACAGGAAATTCAAAGTCTTATCTTTTTGTATTTATAAAACTGCCTAGAGCATCAAGAGACGTACAAGGTCTAATCCTTTTATATTTGTATAAACTTAGAGTATAAGGTCTAATCCCTTTTGTTTATAGAATGTTATCTATTTAAAACTTGGTGTAAAAGGTAATCAGAAATGTACAAGGTTCAAATCTTTTATTTACGGAAATATTTAATTGAATTGTATAGAATCTAACCTATATACACTAAGATATTTGCTCCATCGGGGACCTCGGAACTTGGGGGGGGGGGAGTTATGTACACCTCAATAGAATTAGGAATATAATAAACAATTTATGATATTCCCCCTTCCAAAAACCCTATAAAAGGCCACCCCCACCTAGCCTCATCAGACATTCTGTACGTGACCGTTGAGGCGTGCGGTCATACTATGCTCGAAGTCTTGTAATAAGTTATAAATTGTGCTTTTTCTTGATCAATGTATGTAATTCTCAATAAAGCTTCTTTTTAAAAACTTCAACCCGCGATCCTTTTATTTAGCTATATATATCATTGGAAAACCGGAAAAATATTTATCATTTAAAGTTGGCTTCTACAAAGTGAGAATCGTCAGTCAATTAAGAGTTTCTAGCCCAGTCATCAAGCTGTACCTGAAGAACGCGACCTTAAAGGAAACATTTGTACTTTCTGTGAGCATTTTGTGGAGGACTGCATGAGCTACCTACTACAGCACTGCTCTAAATTCAATGAACCCAAAAAAACCTACTTGCAGGCCTTTGTCACGGATACCTGTGACATTGTCAATGTTGAAAACATTTTAAATATTACTGATATTGATGAGATAAATGTTATTTATAATTATACCAGTACAATATCGAAACATAGAAAAAACAGTATTTAATTTTTTTAAATGTATCTATACAAGTGTATATAAACTTACTAGTTCATTTGTAGACTTTAATAGATAACCGAAAAAAATTCTCTTTATATAATTTATTTTTATGTTAATTCATGTATTTGTATATAAATATTATAATTTTTATTATATTATTATGATATTATATTTGTATATAATTTGTATTTTTATTTAATATATTCTTTAAAATTGCCCGAGAATGTACAAGAATCATATTTGTACAAGAATTTTCTTTTATAAATAAAATTATTATCAATCTAAATAAAATGAAGCTGAGTACCTACTCCCACGCACCTGTTCACATTCTTCAATATGAACTTTTTAACTATTGAGTTTTTAAATCAAAGTAAATTTTTAGAAATCTCAATTGATTTAAATGATAAATATATGACAGGTGTTCATTGGAGAAGATAATATGGCAGCTAAAAGAAAAGAACTTTATAATTTAATAAAAATTGTTTCCATGAAATTTAATGAATCGTTTTTTTAATGGCGATGTAGATAATGTATTAAATGTAAAAAACTTAAGAATGTTTGTACAGTCGAGAGAATAAAATTAAAAATATTAATTCATCTTGCCGACGTTTCGGCATGCTATATAAGCCATCATCAGGGGCAGAAGTAAAAAAAAAGAAAAAAAAAGCATCGTGCAAATTAAAAAAAACTGTCAGAAAAATTAAATCATAGATAAATTAAAAATATATTTTGCTTGAATAAAAGAGATTACGAATAAAGATGAGTGAATATAGTTGATGAAAAATTCCACAAATAAAGTATAACTGTTGGTTAAAATTTAACTGGAATTTAATATTAATTACATATATATGATCTAGTAGTAAATTTAACCAGCTTTAAGATGAAAAAATGAAATTTTGGATCGGACAAATAGTTAAATAGTTTTGGAGATAAAGCAAAAAATGTGCCAAAAAAAAACGTGGATTTCATAAAAGTACAGGATCTTAAGCGTTTAGCTTATCACAGAGTAAGAGGAAATCATTTATATAAATGAAAATGGCTGATTATAAACACAGTTTTGAGTTTCATACATTAAACAATATTAATTTATTGAGAATTATTATGCAAATTAGATCAAGAAGGCGACACATTAAAACATTCCAACTATTATCATGATGTCTTTTAATTGACTTGACAGCATTTTTGGTAATCTTGCTCAACTCGCAACGATAAACACGTCCTTGAATTGTTTATCTAGCATTCAAGATACAGCTGTGTTGACTCCTTAAAAACAAATTGAAAGTGTGTAAACATTTTTTTTTTATATAGAATACATTCATTATGTGGAAATAGATTCATCATTCAACATTACGCATCACCTTCTTTAGCATCAATCCGAGAGTTACCGCCGTTTGTGAAGCAGTGATTCAGAAATTGAAACTCAGTCCACTAAATTTTTCACCGTCAATTCATGTGAAATCGAGTATCAAGTACTATCGAGAGATTTTTTTTTTTTTTTTTTTGGTATCCAGTCATATGTAATCTGTTCATAAAACTGATTTAAAATGTTTAGCTCAGTAGAGGTAGATGAAAAATATCGGTCTACCATGATTTATGATTTTATATAAGATTATATGTTGCCTTTTTTAATATTTTGTAACTGTAATTTTATAATTTGCTTGGTATTGATAATTTTAGCATGCAGATTTTTATGTTTTTAAAAAATGACTATCACGAGGTTTTTTTTTTTTTGTGCTATAATTATTTTGTTGTTGAATATTGAATGTCAAATTGTGGTGATTGATAAGTATACTGTGTATGTAGCAAGACATTTAAAAATGGGCAGTACCACTTAATGAAGTTTTTCTCTCTCTTATTCGATTTTTGTAGACATTTGCAGCTGTTATTAAAATTTACAACTGCATATAAAAACATACATCCAGTAAATGTGACAATGACAAAAAATAATAATGTGGCAATTGCTTGTGAAGCAACTACCCATTGGTAGCACTTCGATAAAAGTTCTATTTGAGAAGGTTCCGAGGCCATCTTCTTTCAGACACCTCGGAGGCTTGTCAGGAATAGAATGGGAAGCAAGTTGAAAGACTAATGGATTTGAATGGCTATGGAGTTTACTATGAAAGGATAGGTATTTGGTATGGGCTGAATCAGTAACACATGGAACATTGAGGTCTTTATGAATAAGTTTATTTGAGACAAAGTAGGTAGCATTAAGGATTTTTCGAAGGATTTTGGATTGCAAGGATTGGAGACGCGATGAGTTAGATGGTTTGGTGGAGCCCCAAAGCTCAATTCCATATATCCAAATCGGTTTGATAACTTTCATGTAAATGAGTCTTTTGTAGAAAATCAGAAGTTTTGAACGTTCGTCTAGAAAATGTTGAAGAAGTCGAAAACGACAAGCAGTTTCCTGACGTTTTAGTCTTGTCTGTGGATTACAAGTTAAACGGTTCCCTAGATAGCAGATATGTTCAACAGTGACCTGTGGAATAGGGGTTTATCATTAAAATCAAAATATCCGATAGGAAAACTTGCAATCGAATTCACCATAAACTCTATACAATTTCGATGAACCTGTGCTGCCTTTTTTTTTCTTTTCGGGTTTAAAAAATGCAAAATATGACAAAAAAAAGACCCCCTTAGGAATCCCTGTTTTAGTTAATTTAGTAGGTGTTCGAAAACGTTTGCTGCTTATTGTATGTTAGTTTAGGATATATAAAGAATGTTTCAATGAAGTGTTAAGGATATTATATAACTCTTCTACTGTAAAATTGTAAAAAAGATGGATAAAACAAGTATGTGTAAAGGTCACCAAAGTTATAAAACTTCTTTAAAGCAAAAAAAAACAAACAATATATATCTACTATATATTTGTCAAATACCACTCACTCATTTAACATAGAATCTCAGAAACCACCGAATAGATTGGGATGATATTCGATATGTAGCTTCCTCTAGGGCCGTAGGTGATCGCTAAGAAAGGAATTTAAAAAAATCGGCCTGGATCGCGTTAATTCGCGAAAATTGCAATTACAATTTTTATTGGGAATAATAATAGATTAATTGTCATTATTTGTAATTGTAAATATGTCAATAAAGCATTGCTATTTAATTGTCATATGGCACTTGGAGATAAGCTAAGTTAAAAAATAGGTTAGATGTTTTAAGCCGCACACTTTGACCACAAATTAAGTTCCTTATAGTTGTAAACAAACAAAATACGATCGATGTCGAAACCTTATAATATGATACTTTCTGTGAACTCATGGTGGCTGCAGAGGTGGACCTCAAAGTGGAGGTTAAAAGACTTATGTTCTCTGGTGATGACATGTAAGGCCAGTTCGATGTTCCTTACGAGCAACCCACCAACATTGCTTCACCATTAGCTTCTTCCCCAACTACTCTTCCTTCAGTTTTCCGGTCACAAGATAATCGGCTTTTCTCAACCAGGCCCAAGTTGTATTTTACAAGTTGTACCTAGCATTTCTGAATTTCATTCCTTGAACCTAGAACATACCTTTTCCTCAGTTCAGATGAATGCAACATTGAAGTAAACCCATCAATCTAAAAGTAAACAACGTAGGCAATGATTCACAGATTCAGTTCGCAACAAACAACTTAGGAACTCGGCTGCAAAATATATTCAAGCACATGTAGAGGTCAACAGGAAGAATGACATGAGAAATCGTCCTGAAATTTGCAGAAAAGTGGTTAATAAACATAAAGAAAGCCAACCCTAAAGTTAAAGGATATGCTGTAGACACATATTCTGAGAATCACCCAACTGCACTTATAGGGACTGTATAAGTATAAGAAAACCCATCCTGAAATTTATAGAAAGTCTTAAACACAGCCTCCTTACTTACGAACATCCTGAGGCTGAGCATTTCCTAAATAATATTTTGAAATAGAACGGTTGTTTCCAAATTACGTCATTTGGAGTTTTGTGGTATATATATCACAGAATAGATTTGTGTTTTCAAATTACGTCATTTGGAGATTTGTGATATACATATCACAGAATAAGGAGTTTGATGCCTGGAACACAACAGCAACCATCTTTTATTCAGGTAAATTTTGTTGGTGATGACAACCATGAAAGAGGCGATCGCTGTGGTCACTTTCAAAATGTCAAGCCTGCATTTATAGGCCAACTCCAGAAAATTCTTCATGAACATAACGAGTATATCAAGGAATTCAGAGCTGCTGTTGAGTATGTTCCCAAAAATCTACAAGATTTCCAGGTAATTATCAGTGCTGACAAAAATCCTTCAAATGCTCAATGAGGACGTTACAATACTCCTGCCGCTAACGAAATTGCTGTCTTAGTTGTTGGCCAGGTGTTTGAATAGCGAGACATTATTCTCCACAGCAGGGACAAAAAACTGATAAGAATCAGTAAGTTCTATCAAGTGTATGATTCTCTTCAGTATCGTCTCATGTTCTACTATGGAGAAGATGGGTAGAGTATTAACATCCCGAAGTGTGACCCAAACACCAATACACCACTTAAGAAAACTGTGCCGGCAGCTGATTTTTACGCCTAAATGTTGATGGAGTGAGGAGGTGAAGAACTTTATTTACTTTAATTTCGTAATCTCCTCAACCAATTTATGCTTGATGTGTACGCAAAAATAGAAACAGAAAGACTAAACTTTATTCGAAAAAATAAAAAAAGTTGAGAAGTTGAGACTATATTCACTTAAAGAATGCCAAAAGAAAAGCTGATGGTCTGGTATCAGAGCTGGGTAAGATGGTAGTGCTGCCTCGAAGCTTCACTGGAGGACTATCAAAATAATATAAAATTAACTTTTGCAAATTGTCAAATTTACTTATTGAAATTATTCTAAGAATAGAATTCTTTAGGTTTATTTAAGTAATAATAATTATCAACGTTAAGCTTAACTTTTACTAATTTAAGTTGTCCTTAATCCTAATGATATTAAACCACAATCAAAAGACACACATAAGCCTAAATCTAAACGAAATTTAGATGCATGATTATGTTGAATAAATATTAGCTCTGGCATAATATCTCTTTATACTATAACCTAAATTTTATAATTAATTCAAATTAACATATTAAAATTTTCAAATTAATCAACATAACTCATTTAAGATTTTAACAGTTTAAAGTTCCCTCTTGTTTGTTTTATATATAATTTTTTTTTTTTCAGTCTCTGAAGAATTTTCTCAACTCAATTTTTTTGTAAGAAAAAACACTGCTACCGTTTCCAAACACGGGTCAAGATGGCGGCAGCAAGCAAAATGAGGTTCCAAAAGGCCGTTTACAGTAAAACACTACTGAACTTTTTTTCTCTACGAATCTTAATGTTTCTTGGTATGCTGAATACAATTTTTCTTTTCCCTAAGAATTTTTTTTTTTTTTCTTTATCTCAAAGCGAGTTAAATGGTGCCGGGCTTTAGCGTGCTAGTATGTGTATTTTAAGGGACTTGGTTAATACTTCACATATAAAGTTTAATAGAAAATTTAACCATCTATAAGTTGAAAAATAAAAATTTTGGATCGGACAAATAGATTCGGAGTTATAGCCAAAAGAGTACCAATAAACGTGTTTTCGCGGCTAAGTGGGACATGCCGCAAGTTAGCCAATCCTTACAATGTTCCAAAGAGCATCCATCACTTAGCGAAAAATGGTCCGATCTCTGAATTGTTTTTTTGTTTTTTTTAATTCGTAGCTACTGGTCCCAGCTTCAATTTGCTACATAAAGACATTCATCGAAAAATCCTTCGATGTCTTGTTATAGATAAAAAACCGACAATAATCGCTATTTTGGTTGTTTTTTTTTATGCAATTTTGGGTATGAAGCCGACGGCTGCCGAGGTAGCAAACTTCAGATTCGGATTCAGTATCCCAATAAACATTAAGATGCGTTGAGAAAAAAAGTTCAGTAGTTTTTTTTTTTTATCGAAAACGGCTTTCTGGAATCTTATTTTACTTGCTGTCGCCATCTTGACATGTGATTGGAAACGGCAGCAGTGGTTTTTCTTACACAAAAATTGATTATCTTTCAAATAAGCATTGATATTCTTGGGAGACCTATCATCACAGGTTTGGTGTCGTCGGCTCCTGTACTGCTAGAAAATACTAATAAACCAGGTATAAGACTTCTTAATTGACAATTTAGGTGCTGGAGTAACTCTTTCGATTATTTTTCAGGGGATCATAATTATTAGGAAACTGCACACTTTTTGATTCTTCTGATCTTTTCACTTGATTTGGAGTGTCTATTTATTTATTTATATCTATTTGGTATTTGATCAGTATATTGATAAAAAATACCAGTGCGATTCTAGAGGTGGAGTTAGTGGGGATAAATCACACCCGAGATTCAGAAATGTCAAATTAATAAAAAAAATTGTTACTGTTTAAAAAAAATGTATATATGGAATAGGATGATTTAAAAAATAAAAAATAATAAAATATATATATATATATATATATATATATATATATATGTGTGTATTGTTTATTTATATCTGTTATTATTGATCCTGCCAATACTGGTAATATTATCTATTATTGCATCCGTGGGTAATATTGGGTAAATGGCTAATATAATTCCCCATGTTTAGCATGTAATAGCTTTATATATAAATTATAAGTCATTCAAATAAAAATAGCAAATTCAGATGAAGTGGATTCACTCGAATCGACTTCTCGATTATTTAATTATATTTATTCCATTCACTTTGCTGCCTCAGTACCCTCACACAACTAAAGCAAAACTAGAGACCATGCGTATATTTTGTCAGTTCTTCGCATATTGTCACCATCTCCTCATTAAATATACTTTCAAAATGTTATGTTTTGTTTAAGTTAAAAATTTAAAAGAGAATGAAAAGTTACTTTTAATTTAGAAAAAGGCTTCCAGAATTACTAACACTATCTTCTTAGGAAGTTGAATCTGGATTATTTCAATAAAACCAATAATTTTCTGATGTTTTTTATTACTTAATGTATATATAATTATTGAAACTGTTGAATATATGTATACTTTCATTAAACAAAAAAATATATATATATACCAACTCCAAAACACAATCAAACAATTGCTCCTAAAAAATTAAATTTTCTGTACGATAATAGACAGATTATTTTGCTTTATTTAGGAGCCAACCAGAGCAAGGATTAATGGAGAAACCCGAACTATGTTTAAGAAGGTCCTTACAAACCAGCTTTATTGAAAAGAAAGTTCTGAGATTATTAAAATAAATTATTCCAATGATGGCTCTCATGTTGATGTACTTCATATACCCATTGAATATACTTCCTTTAAATGCTATTTGATAGATTTATAAGAAAAATAAATAAAACAATGTTCTAGGCCTCCCCATTTTCCTTGCTTCAGCAGTGCATTTTTAATTCAATTAAGGCTATAATTGTCAAATACTCAAATATAATTGGTTTCTTTATAAACTTCTTCCTAAGCCGACCACTTACGAGGGAGCAAAGATATAATTCTGGTTTAGCACTCCGCAAAAAAATATATCGAAACGTTAAAAAAAAAAATATTTAAAAAAAATAGAGGGATACTTGGGAACAGATTTGTGATATCGAAAGGAATTAACTTAGCGTTTTCAGGAATTTTGACACTTTTTGTTTTATTAGCAAATTCTATTAAGTTCTTTATAGCGTATTGTACTATGTAGCTATAGATAATAAAGTATTGAGTATTGTAATCACAGAAATTTTAGAACAACTGATCTGTTTTAATCTATCGTTCTGTGAAAATCATTAAACGGAGAGAAAGGCCAGTTGCACACACACCGACTTTATGCCGGCCGGCAAAAAACCGACCGATATTTTGCCGGTGCTAGTGCTTGCACACACACCGACTTTTTGCCGGTCAAACAATTAGTAGAATTATAATTTTATTTTATTCTTGACTTTTCGACCTAAAACTTTTAACAATTTCTGATTAACAAATTGATAATGTTTCATTCGATTCAGTAACTTAAACAAGTAGTAGCTTCTGTAATTATAGTGCATAAAACAGTAATTATAATGCAGTGGCAGGCGCCGGCAACTCACCGGCATTTTGCCGGCCGGCAAAAAGTCGGTGTGTGTGCAAGGTTACTATTTGACATGTCGTTCACTATTGAAATTTGGACGACCGGTAAAAAACCGGCCGTCCAAAACCGGTGTGTGTGCAACTAGCCAAAGAGAGAGAGAGAGAGAGAGAGAGAGAGAGAGAGAGAGAGAGAGAGAGAGAGAGAGAGAGAGAGAGAGAGAGAGAGAGAGAGAGAGAGAGAGAGAGAGAGAGAGAGAGAGAGAGAGAGAGAGAGAGAGAGAGAGAGAGAGAGAGAGAGAGAGAGAGAGAGAGAGAGAGAGAGAGAGAGAGAGAGAGAGAGAGAGAGAGAGAGAGAGAGAGAGAGAGAGAGAGAGAGAGAGAGAGAGAGAGAGAGAGAGAGAGAGAGAGAGAGAGAGAGAGAGAGAGAGAGAGAGAGAGAGAGAGAGAGAGAGAGAGTTTTTTTTTTGGGAAGAAGAATGTCTCTCGGCCGTTAAAATTGATCAGATCTTGGTAGATCTGAAAACTTTATTCTTCATGGTCCTTGATGAGAAATTGGACCTTCTCATTAATTCTAGTGTTAGTATTAATTCAGAAATAGCTTCAATTAATGTTTTTTAAATTTACTTAATGCATCTATTTCAAATATACAGGAAACAAAAGTATTTAAAAACTCAATTTGAGAATATATTTTCCGATTTAGAAAATATAAAAGAAAAATATCGAAGTTTAAAGCAGGATTTGAAAGAGAAAAAAAAATATTTTGTAATATTAGAGGATATAAAATATTTGGAATATTAATCCCTCTGAAATCAATATTATTTATATTGTTTATAGTAGAAACATGTTAAAAAAATAGTGACTTTAAAACTCCAATTTGGCTATGAGAATATATCCCTTTTGTAAGCAAACAAAACAATCTAAAACCTCCAAAACAGGTAGTGCTGGCTTAATTGCAATTATTAATAGGAATTTGACAATAGACGCAAATATTATCGAATGAGACCAATATTTTTATAATAATAAATTTCCTTTTAAATAACAAATAAATTACATTTGCTAACATATATATATATTTTTTTTTTTTTTTTTTTTTTTTCAAAACATCTTTATTCAGAATAAAATAGTACATTGATACATATATTATTAAAATATAATGTATCTAGACAAAGTTTTACAAAATATCATCCTTTTGGATGTTTTAATGTGATGGAGTGTTAGTTAAAAAAACATAGTGTTACAGTTAAATAGCGACATTCAGTGGCGATGTTACACTGAGATTAAGGTAGCAACAAAGGAAAAAAAGAAAAGGTTAGATAATTAAACTGATAGGGAAAAAATAAATAAAAAATAAAATTTAAATAAATAAATAAACAGAATTTAAAAGAGAGTTTTAAGACGGGAATTTGTCCTTCCATTCCAGTTGGTTGGCTTTGAAGGAGGATTTAAAGAAGAAAAAAAAGAGGGTTGGACAGGGTAGGAAGCATGTCGTAAAATTTGATGTGACAACGTTTTATGTACTGAACAGGGTTTTCTAGATTAAATCGAGATGCAAAATCAGTCAGTCGGTCTGTACGCCAAGGGGACTGTCTTCGTATAGTCATTAGTGTTCTGTTTTGGAGTCTGTTTAATTTATTGATGGTATCTTGAACTAAGTGCCGAAAAAGAGGAGCTGCATGAAGAAGTCTAGGACGAAGGATAGCTTTATAAAGAAGAAGTTTCAATCGGACAGATAAAGGTGGAGAGCGAAAGAGAAGTGAATGTTTGACGAGTGAAGTTTAGACGATGACGGAAATGACTGGAAAAGGTTAGGTGTCGATCGAGGCGAACACCAAGGTAGTTAATAGATGATGCAATCGGAATTTCGGTATTATTAAGCTTGATTGGCTGAATCTTTTTCCTTTGGGATTGACAGGAAAATGAGAAAACTATGGCGTCAGTTTTAGAAGGGTTTATACAAATACCTAAATTGGAAAGAGAATCTGAAATTTGTTGAGCCACCGCTTGTATATTTTGAAGGGCTTTTCTAGTGCTGATGGAGGAGCTGTAGATCGCAATATCGTCGGCATAAGCTGATATTTCGACGCGTGGGTAACGAGTGCCGATTACATTTTCTGTGTAAATGGAGTAGAGGATAGGAGAAAGTACAGAGCCTTGTGGAACACCAATCCGAGAGGACTTATATGATGACAAGGAGTTTCCAACTCTATAACAAAAGGAACAATTTGAGAAAAAAGACCGAAGTAGATTAAAGAGAAAAGGAGGAAATTCGTGATGAACAAGTTGAAGAAAAAGTTGCTCATGTTGAACGCAATCAAAAGCTTTTGTACAATTAAGGGAGATCATAGCAGTGGCGTGATTTTTAAGAAGAGCAGTGGTAACGTAATGTTGTACACGTGAAAGTGAATGTACTACATTTAGACGAGGTTGGAAGCCTGTCTGTTCGTAAGGGATAATTGAGAGTTCATCGCAATAAGTTTGAATATGCGGGAGCAATAATTTTTCAAAAAGCTTTCCTAAATGGGAGAGGAGGCTAATGGGACGGTAGTGATCCGGATTTAAGCCAGTTTTATTAGGTTTCAAAAGAGGTATAATAATGACTTTTTGCCATGAGCTGGGGAAATGTCCAAGAACTGAGCAATTGTTGTAGATGGAGGTAAGATAATTTAAGGTTATGCGAGGAAGATGGCGGAGAAGAATAGCCTGTATATTATCTGGCCCAGGTGCTTTCTTAAGTGCCATTCGAAATATCGTTGCTTTAACTAATTTAGCATCAAAATGGGGTACATCGGAAGATTTAAATGGCAGAAAAGGAGGAACATGAGGAAGAGGTGCAGAAAAATGTTGAGCATAATGATCACAAAGAGCTTGTGCTTGCTCTTGTGCTGTAGAAAGCGGAGAGTGTAAAGTGGGAAGGTTAATAGGAAGGCGTTTATGATAAGATGATCGCGATAATTTCCAAAATTTTTGTAAATTTTGGGAGGCAGCTGTTATTTTATTTTCCCAGATTGAGTTTTTCCATTTTCTGTAAAGCTGGGAGATTTGTTTTGTAACAGAACGGAGAGCAATGCGGTCTTCTGGTTGATGGCATCTCCGCCACCTATTTAGCAAACGATGACGGACAGATATTAACCAAATAATATGTTTCGGAGGTGTTTGTAATACTAAAGGTTTTGGTTGGAAGGTAGGGATAGAATGAGAGGCTGCTTCTTGGAGCAAAGTGGTGAAACGATCAACTGCGTTGTCTATATCAGCCGTGGTTGGTGTATCAGGTAAAGGGGGCAAGGAAGAAGGAGAGTTTTTGAAAAGAAAGGATTGAAATCTTATCCAGTCAGCTTTAGAATAATTGTAATGGAATGAAGAGTTGGGTGGGGTGCTAATAGAGGATATGTGATAGACTACTGGGAAATGATCTGAAAAGGAAATGTTGTTAAGAGTATAACAATAAGTAATAAGATGAGGTGCATGGGTATAAAGTAAATCTATTGTACTAACATGGCCTCAAGAAGACTGAAATGTAGGAGAATAAGGGTAAATAATAGTTCCTGGAAGTTGTGCGATGGCTTTTCCCCTCGGATTGGAGGAAATATTATTCCACATTTGATGTCTGCTATTAAAATCTCCTATCACAAACGATGATCTTGGAACAGATTGAAGGAACTGGGTGAAAGGTTTCACTGGAGAAGGACGAGCGTAAATTCCATACAGCTGATGAGGAACTCCATTGACATATAAAATTATACCCAGAAGTTGAATTGAAGGATGAGGGGATGCGGTTTGAAGAAAGCGATGTTTAATGGAATTGTGAACAAATATGGAAACATCAGTAGTATGATAGGAAGAATAAGAGAGAAAACGAGTGTTTACGGGAAGTGAACCAGTATCAGTAAGAATAAGAATATCAGGGCGTGCAGAAGTGAGAAGGGCGTGAATACCTGGAATGAAAGGAGAATGATTAATATTAAAGTTAACTACCTTAATCTCAACCATTAATGTCCATATTTGATGAGGCCTGAAGAGTGATAAGAAGTGGCTGAAGAGAAGCAGAGAGCTGCTGGATGCTTACTAAGAGAGCCTGGAGTTGAGTGACAATGGGCTGAAGCGTAGAAGTGATGGTTTGTTGTATTATCGGAGTTATCTGCTAAAGGAATAAAACTGCTGGCTGAGGAGAATGCGCTGAGCGAACATGTGTGCGAGATGGCTGCGGTGCCACGATATTAGGAGCTGAAGTTCGTGGAAGATTTGGAAATTCTTCTGAGGATAATGGTGGCGGTAGAGATGATATTGTAGGCTTGACAGGTTTATTTGTTGCAACATTTATGTATTCCAAACGTCGTGTGCATTGTCTAAATGAAGCCGTGTGCTCTTGATTACATCCTGCACAACGAAGTGGGGAGTCTTGAGGGCAGTCTTTTAATTCGTGATTGCCACTACATTTCACACATTTAATAGGGCGAAAGCAGTAGGTGGAAATGTGCCCGAAGGATTGGCACCGAAAACATTGGCGAATCCTTCTGATGGTCTTTTTCGTGGTAGTTCGACCCTGTATCTCATGCGATTGACTGATCCGGGAGCCTGGAGATTTTCAGGTTTTACTGAAGGGGATGTGGTGACTATAATCTCAGGGAGATCCATTTTGGTTCCATCTAAAAGTGTTTTCTTTAGTCTTCGTATAGATTTGACGCCAGGAATGGCCAAAAAGGTCCTGTTAATATCTTCTAAAGGAGGAAAGTCTGTTAAAAAGCCGGTTATGAAATATCGTTTATCATTGGGTCCGGATCCGTATGTATGATGGCTGATTTCTTTCGAAGTGAGCCAATTCATGATTTCTGTTCTCTCTTCAGTATTTGCGGGATGTAGGCGAATGTCTCCAGATCGTAGTGAGGAGAAAGAGGCGGTTATATGAGGTCGAGAGTTGAGAAATGTTAATAATTCATTTCTCGTTATGTTTGAAATAATAATTGGTGGAATCTTTGGAGGAGAATCAGATGAAGAATGTGTAGAAGTTGATGTATTTAGTAATGGCCTTTGGTCAGGATGAAAATGGTCTAAATTTAGATCGGGAATTAAATTTCCATAAGAGTTGGGAAGCGCTTGTCTTTTGGCTGCTGTACTAGACTCGTCAGGCGGCCATGGCCTCGCCCTGTTCGCCATGGCAACCAACTATAATAAAGCTTGTTAATTACCTGTTTGGAGCTTCAATCCTAACCTCTCCAAATTATAACTAATTATTCTTCTTTAAAGCTGTCTATAAATAATATATAACTTCTTTAAAATGATCAATTTATCTAATAGTTAGAGTTAAAATGCTAATATGAAATCTAAAACACTTCGTAACTTGAAGAAAATCAAAACAAACACAGAGAAATACTACAACGTGTTCTAGCTTTCACAAATCATATGGTACTTTTAACATATATTTACCACCGGGCTGTGATTTAGATAAACTCGGACTTATTTAGATAAGCGGGAGTGTCAATCATTGAAATATTAATCGCCGCGAAATATTACTTGTCAAATTAATGAAATCTCAGATTTTTTAAATGTATTTGGCACAGTTTTAGACAGACCAGGCAAATATACGTATATTTCAAGCTGAGGGAAAATTAAAATATTTTTATTTCTAGATACAAAGATAACTGTCTTTTCCAATCAATCCAAACATTTGAATAAAGGTTAGAAATCTATTGCAATTGCTGCTATAATTTTTGTCACCTGAGATATTATAATCATTATAATCCTTATCAAAATGACTTGTAAAAATGTATTTACTTATATATATATATTTCTTGTACATATCATATGTCTTGTAAAAAAAAAAAATAATTTGTTTATATTAATAATTATAATATGTAAAAATGTTCTTCTGTTTGTATTTATTGTTTATCTATTATTATGTATTTGTTTATTTTTATTTTTTTTTAAATAGTAAAATGTAAATATTGGCTAACTCAATTGCCATTAAGTTTATACTTTAAAGCAATAAAAAAAAATAGTTGGAACGGCAAAATATGTGTCTAATATTTTTTAACCAGGAATATCCGAAACAATTGCCAACAAGATCCGTGAGAGACTGAGTCCTATCCTCGTAGCATTAAGAGAGCAGTTCACCTTTTAGTCCAGTAAATTAACCTACTGTAGAGTACAGGGAATATGCGATTATTTATTATCTCAGGGCTTCATTAGGAGTAGTTAGAAGATTAGGATATTAAAAGTCCTGCCCCACAGTGGGCCAAATGAGCAAAAAACTGCTTGAAATACATTTTTTTTAGATTTTTTTTCGTTAAATTTGCGACACATGTATGATTACTATACCTTAAGGCTAATAAATCTTGTGAGTTTCAGAGAATTTTGTTGATTACTTAACAATGAGGAGCCTTCAGAGTAAAAAATGGCCAAAAAAAGGAAATATTGAATAAATTTTCATTATTAATCGTCATTATTTTATTACAATTTTGGTATTAACATATTGTTTTCTATTGTTTTGAACTTGGTGGAGTACAAACCGAGATGATTCTGAAAATTAACTAAACCAAATTTTGACTTTTTGATTTTCGATTATTATACATCCTACAGTTTTTGTGTCTTTTCAATTCCAACGCTAAATCCTTCTTACAGGTGTATAAAAACATACTATGTAGTGATTAGCTGCGTCTACTTATACCTCACTCCCTGAGCTCGCTAACTAATATTTTACAACTCTAATAAGTTGTCGGGAGAGTGGAGGTCCTACCGTATTCCAGACAAACTATGCAGCTTATTTGCTATGATAATTATGACAATTACTGGACATTAATTTCCATGTGAAACTGATGAATAGCCATATTTTCTCTTTGTATATTTTGGAGCAATAAAAGTCAAATGATGAATTATTGACCTTATGAATAATTATTCATTTTATAGATATTGTTTCTCTTTGTGTCTTTTTCAATCCAAATTTAAATATTTTCTATACATATGTAAACAAAAACATATTTTATTTTTGGAAGGGGAATCTGCTTCCTTAGTACAACAGCTCGTTAATCTTTGAACATGGTTAACCTACCGACATTTGATGTGTTCATATTTGTACCATAAGTTCTCGGTAAAAAAACAATAATAATAATAAGAGAGGGGTGGATATTGAAAAAACACTTTTGATATATTTTTTAATAAAAGTAGTAATGTCAAAAAGCAAAGTCATGAATGTTATTTCCAGGAACTCCCATTTCAGGAACCCCGATGTTAGGTGTGATTTAGTATTTTTTATTAGTACCAAATCTTAAAAAAATAAATCAATTATTTACTGGTCATTATAATTACTGAAATTTAAAACAAAATCCCTTTTTAACATTTTATGTAGGTGGGTACTACTAATCTTGGATTTTCATTGCTGATGATTCCCAGAACAATTAATATAATTAATGTGCAAAATAGTGGTCTAAAATTTTCTCGAATAGTAGAAGAAAACTAGTAGAAAAGTAAAGTTTTACTAACAAACTCAGAATAATGAAAAAAAAAAAATAAGCGTGTCTTATTATCGTGTCTTATCCTATTTGGAAAATAAATTATCAGATACCGGCTAAATACAAAGGCCTAACTAATTTCTAGATGCCTCATCGAATTCTACGATAAAAACTATTAACAGAAGCCCACTTGGTTTTGAGAAAAACATATCAACAACGAAAATGATTTATTTTAAACCGATACATTTTCTCAAATTATTATTATTATTATTTTTTTTTTTTTTTTGGTTTATTATGCCATTCAATTGGTCTGAGGGATGAGCCTATTAAACCTCTCTACTAAACTAAGGAGTGTGTGAAATTTCAAGTTTATAGATATATTTTTCCAAGTTATTGAATTTTAAACACTTTTTTGCGTCCCCCCCCCCCCTATGCGCCCCTGAGGGGTGAGCTAACGGTGAAGGGAAGGGGAGAAGGTCCTCTTTTTAGGTTTTTCGATTATATCTCAAAACGGTGAACTCTAGAAAAGCTAATTCAATTTCCTATAAAATTGTTTTTATATACATATTTGTCGAACTTCCTGCCAATAATTTTATTCAGCGTTCACCTGGGGCGGAAATCGTTTTTCGATAGCGAAAAGCCCCCACCCCTGCACCATTTTTAATGCGCTTTAGCGGCGGTACCTCGAGTCAGAAAATCAAAGTCTAAATTACATTTTGTAAGAAGTTTTGTCTACCTAAGTTTTTATGGACCAGCATCAAGAAATTAACACAACATATATAGGCTTATAAAGAAAAAAATGCACTCTAATAAACTTATGAAACTATGGAAAATAAAATTACACAATTATGTTCTTAAAAAAAACACCATTTGACTGTGCTGAAGAGCGCAAATTGTGAAAGTGTGTTTCGGACCATAGGAATCTAAGTCAGCAGTTCCCGTCGGCATTTATTACATATCCGCTTATTTATTACATTTGAAAATGTTTATTATCTCAAAAAAAAAAAATTAAAAAATATTTAAAGCACGAAAATCTGTTCTTTATATTAATGATTTATAGTATTTAGGTATTGTTTTTAGAAAGATCATGAAGTCAAATAAAGTGTTAAAAATCTGGATTAATATTTCTTTTTTTATTGTAACAAGTTTCTATTGTAATAAATTAATTAATGTATGGCATGCAATTATAAGATTGAGGCTGAAGACGGGAAAAAAATACAAATTCCGTTTCCTAGCTCAACACTTACCGCCGTCGCCATCATCTCCGAGCAGTAGCAGATGAGGGCCACCTCGATGAGCTGGAAGGACATAAAAGACCCTGTCCTCACGATGAACAGGGCGTCTTTTTCCTCCTGACGTAACACAAATATAGTGTCAAATATTTATAAAGTTTCAAAAAATACTTTTCAAGTGTCAAATAATACTCACGAATAACAAGTGGAGCATAATCACCGTCAAATTCACAATTTCAGCTCCTAAGATGATAGTTATGATGAGATTATAGGTTTCTTTTATAGTGTCCCCGTACCTGTGTACATAGTTTCCAATTGGTTAAATGTACTTTATTTTGATTAAAATATACTTTCTACTGATATAAAATTTAATTAACTTTGTACAATACCTTATCAGTTTCTCGTAGTCTTTTAAGATATATTTCAACTGGTCGTTCAAGAAAACGTTGTCCTCAACACAGCTGGCTGACTTTCTTCCTAAAACTTGAAGCTTATCACCCTTCTTTAGCGTCGCTACATGGTAGCTCAAGACGTCGAAGTGACTACACAAGCATATCAGTGGTTTTAAGATGGCACACTCAGACACACAATACCAGCCACCGCCCCACATAGTTACCACAAATTCGTAAGAGTAGATCAGCTCAAAGCGAGGGCTCTCCGAGTAACTAAAAGGGTACCATCCATTAAGAATTTTCTTTCTTCCGGAAGTTGGATCTTCCGTGTCGTATCCGGGAACGAAGAACCAGAGGATCCAAGTGAAGAAGAGACCAGAATAAGCGAACAAACATACCTTATTGCATTTTTCGCTGTTCGTCTGTATATGTCCTTCGCAACTGACATTTTGTGATCAGGAATGCTTTCGAGGAAGTCTTCTTGGATTTAATCATAGATGAAACAAATATTCCTCATTTTTATCAAGAAGAAGACTGATTTGTTAAATGTCTGCATACACGGAGCAACAATGAGATAGATGGATGCAATTTTTTGTAAATCAATATCTATCATGAATATGGGCATGAATTGGAAGATCGGGTAAGATAATGCAAAAAAGATTACGGATGCTAAAATCAAAAAGAACAAGCGACTCATCTTGCCAGTGGTTCGAATGACGTTCAAGGAGTACCAGATAGCTTAATTATCTATGCTCGTAGGAAAGTTTTATAAACTCCGAACGTCTGCCTCAGAATTTATAATCGCCTCGGATATCGAAACATTAAAATGGATAACCGAATTATAAATATAATAGTCTTGGGGATGTGATGTAATTATCTTGAGGCACCGGTTATTGAATTAGTCATTCCAAGCAAGCCTAAAAATTCAATAACTTCCTATCTGGGGAAATAGAAATGAGTAAGCTTGTTGTATAACTAATTTTTTATTCCATCAGAATCAAAGCTGAGAAAATAGAAAAAAAAAAATTGGAGAAGAAAAGAAACAGATACCCGTTGATCTGGTTGATGTGAAGTGGCATTTCTCATAAATAATAAAATTTTAAAAAAATATTCCTGTAAAATCACAAAATTGGCTTAATATTAACCAAAGGAAGCAAACAAGAAGAAAACGAAGACTGTTCATTTGCGACAGAAAAGAACGACATTTTTTACGAATAATTGTACAAACTATTACAGAACTGCTTGAATAATCAAGCAGAATTTCTGGCAGTATTGAAATCAATTTACTATATTTTAAGAATAATAGAGAACCCAGAAATTACTTATTACACACACACACACACACACACACACACACACACACATTCTCACACATATATGTTATAAAAATAAAATACAAGACATGCAGTACAACTAAGAAACTATATAGTAATTTTATGTGGCAGGAAAGAGTTGTAATGGCTAAGACAGCTGTAATGGTAACCATGAATACAATTCGGTTCCTTTTGTTTGTTTATTTCGTTTAACGTCACTTTATGCTGCTATGGCTAATCGGACGATGCTACGGTGGGAGTCCTAAATTTTGCCTATCCAGGTATAATTAGGATAGGGATCTTTAACGAGTACCTGACATCGCACAGGCTCGGGACCCCCATTTTACGTCCCTTCCGAAGGACGGCATAGCTAAGGATTTTTTACTCCCTTTAAAAAATCCTAAGGTCATCTGCCGGGCTGCGAACCCGCGATCTTGGGTTTAGTAGGTTGCTATGCTAACCACTACACCACAGGTGACCCCTCGGTTCCTTTTATTTATGTTAAAAAATACTAACTAACTCTCTTAATTGAAGACTGGAACAGACATTGGCACACTCTACTAAAGGACGATCTTTATTCAAAAAAATCCAAAAGCGTAGTTCGATGAAATATAGAACTATGGAGCTTTCAATAGAGTGTTACCTGTGGGTAGTTTCTTGACAACTCATGTAATTAAATAATTCATGAAATTTACTACATGCATTTTTTTTATATTATTGCAAATTTTAATAATTAAATGGAAAAAAAAAGTGTTAACATGGTTTTGTACACTTTATTTTTAGTCGAGTCAATAAACATAAAATATGCGATTATTTTTGATCTTAGGATTTCGTTAGGATTAGTTAGGAGATAAACATACTAAAAGTCTCTGCCCCTAGAGAATTAGTAACGGTTGGAGGGGGGGGGGGAAGAAGAGCTAACGGTGGAGTGAGGGGAGAACGTCCCCTTTTTAGGGTTTTTCGATTATTTCATGAATACGGTGGGCTCCAGGAAAATATGCTTTAACTCCAAATTAAAGAAAATTAAATCATTTATAGAATTGTTAATATACATATTTGTCGAGCTACCTATGGTTTTCGAGATCTACGTTATTAAAAATTGATAATTTTGAAAAAAAAAATAAATAAATAAAAAAATATTAATCTCGCTTTTTGTCAAAAATTTACTTCAAATGCCAAAAACGAATATATGAAATTAAAGTAACTTTAATGCTCTACAACTCTGATTTTTACATGTTTTTTTTCTGAGAAACGATCGTGGAAGGCACTAAAAACAAATGTTTAACAAAAAGTGAGGTGAAAATTATTTTTGTTTGCGGAAATTATCGATTTTCAAAAACGTATATCTCGAAAACCATTGGAAGTGTGACAAATATGTGAATAATCAATTTTATAGGAAATTTAACTAGCTTTAATTTTTATTTTAAATATATTTTTCTAGAGTCCACCGTTTTGAGATATAATCAAAACCCCCCAAAATAGGACATTCTTCCCTCCCCTCACCGTTAGATCACTCCCCATGGGCGGGGACTTTTAGTGTGTTTATCTTATAACTACTCCTAAGGAACCCCAGAGGTAAAAAATAATCGCATATTTCATGCACTCTACACCCCTCATTTCATTACTTAATGACTGGACTATTTCTATTATGTAGTAAACCCTACAGAAGCGTTATTTTGAATATTCGCCATACACCATTAAAAAAGCATATTATTTGCAATACATACAATATTTTATATAATACGATTCAACAAACCATTTAATTTTCAGTAATTTACTTTTTGCTGTTTTTACAACGAATGAATGAAAAAAAAAAAAAAAAAAAAAAAAAAATTAAATGTAAAGAAAAATAACACAATCAGATTTCACACAATGTCTTTTGTAATAGTATATAATATGCTATCTGGTTGCGGTATTTCAATAGTTCATTCTTGTATTTTGATATATGTAGTACTTCTGGTTGGTCCCCCCTATTAGAGAGGATTAAGCCAAACTATGTCCCTCTAAAACAAGGGATCAAAGTTCTTTGAAAAATGATTTTATTTTCAGGTGCTTATCATAAACGGAATGAGAAGCAACTGTATTCGGGCATATCTGTAATCTTTTAAAGTGATCTAAAAAAAAAAAAATTTGTTGCTTGACCATTTTTAAGAATTATGAAACTTCCAAAAGACATGTCCAAGTCAACAATATTGTTTATTATTTTGCAAAGAAAAATATAGGTTGAGTAGTTTATTTGCCTATTTTTCTTTCTTTCTTTCTTTATGAAACTGACAGGACAAATTGAACGGAAAATCAAGCCCAACTTTACTTTTTATAATTATTTTTCTAGCAGAAAAAGAGTCAAATTCAATCTGATATATTTTTTTATTTGTTGATATATGTTGGTAGCATAAAAAAATAAATAAAATATTAAGTGTATTATGAAAACCCTCAATTTTTTATGAATTTAAAAAAAAATTATATTTTTTGAAAAATCCTACATTTTTTCTTTCAAGAGTCTGATAGGGCTGGGAAAAAAATCTGAAACATACACAAATTGTAGTTATTTTTATTATTTTTTTTTTTCAGTGTTGTTTATAAAGGGCGAAAAACATCTATGGTCATCTACGTCCGTTGCTTATTTTAAATAGGATTAAAAAATAAATTAATTAATTAATTTAAAAAATAATAATAATAATAAAAAAATAAATAAAATTAAAATTAAAATAAATAAACATAAAAAATAAAATAATAATAAATCAATAAATAAATCAATAATTTATAAAGTTAAATGAATAAATTGTTTGTTGTTGTAGGTTATATACTATCAATTAACTGACTTCGTAGAAGAAATTCTATGATCTTATTTATAGTATTCTCATCTGAGTGCTCTTAATATTTCTGATGGTATGTTAAGTTGTCGCAGCACTTGCTGGTAACGGCGGCATTCCTCGAAAATGTGTTTAATGGTCAGGTTACTATTGCATGTATGGCATTGCGGGAGTTTTTTTGATTATGAGGTGGAGATGAGTCATTTGACTGTGTTCTATTCTGAGGCGGGTGATAGCGACTTCTTTTCGGCGTTTATATCGGATAGAGGTATTCCACGGCTTCACTGTTCGCTTTATATTCTTCAACTTGCTTGAAGGACTTCCTTTCCACATCGATTGCCAGCTGTTATTGTCAGTATATGTCAATTATATTTTTTAACGGTCGGGCAAGTTCGGAGGCAGTCAGAACTGCAGTTCCTCTCCCTGGAAGTGATAATGCCTCACCAGCAGCTTTATCCGCCATCTGGTTCCCGGTGATGCCTATATGTCCTAGACAAAATGGACCGACTTTCCTATCCCCTCTAACATTCTAAGGTAGTCATGGATCCGTATAACAATAAGGTGTTTTGAGTACATATTGTTTAATCCGCGAAGTGCACTAATAGAGTCAGAGATGATTGCTATATTTTGTATGTTTTAATCTAAGTTGGACATTGAAAAATAAAGAGCAGGGGCAATTGCGTTTAGTAAAAGGCAGTGAAAATGCTACAAAGGTGATAAAGTTTTCTCTTGTGTTTTGATCTTGGTGTAACAAAGGCGCATGCTGTTGAGGATTCAGATTTGGATCCATCTGTATAGATGGCCATGTGTTGTGGTAGATTTCGGAATAGTTTTTGAAATTTATGATGATATTTTTTTAATCGGGCTGATCCATAAACAAAGCTTCCATAATTTAATTTGGAGCGAATTAAAGCTTAGTATACTTTGATCATGGTGGTTCTATCTGCGCCCCATTTGGTTCCACTGAGTGTTCTCAATATCTGAAGCTTTCTGGTACATATATCCTTCAATGATTTTATGTGATGATCCCAAGATAGACGCCTGTCGAAGTACAGTCCTAGGAATTTATAAGTGTTAACGTAAAGTAAGAGAGAATCTCCTAGGAAAAAAATCTGGTGATTGGGGGGGGGGGTGTCTTTTTCTGATAAAGTGGACAAATTTAGTTTTTTCTGTAGAAATTCTGGAGCCCTTATGATTCAGGCCAGCAGTGAATACGGTTTAATGTAATTTCAAGTTTTTTTTTTTATAAAAATGGGATTTTTTGCTCGCTAAATAATAGCTAGTTCGTCGAAAAATAGCATTACTTTAACTCCTCGTGGTAGGTTTTTTCCTAGGTCGCTAATAGCTAGGTTGAAAAGTACTGTGCTTAAAACACATCCGTGTGGTACTCCGGTTATTTGTTTTGGTTAGATAATGTCGTTCCAATACGAACCTGAAATGAACGATCGGTATTGAATCCATGAATAAATCTGGGTAAATTATCACTAAAACCTAACGTACGTAGTTTTTTTAGAATAGACAATTTGTCCTTCTTATCAAAGGCTTTTAACATGCCAAAGTTAACCGCAATAGCTTGTCGCCCTGGATAAACGCATATTGTAATTCAGTTTCCATGAGGTCGGTGGTTGATCTGCCTTTCCGGAAGCCACTTTGGAAATTTTGAATCAGCTGGTATTTTTCTAGAACCCACGAAAGTCTCTTGGTTACCATTCTTTCCATTATCTTACAAAGGCAGCTAGTTAAAAGAATTGGTCGGTAACTGGATGGGTATCGTTTATCTTGCTGACTTTTTAGGAATTGGAACGACTATAGCTTGGTGCCAGCTACTTGGAAATTTGCCACTTTCCCATATGTAGTTATAGAAATTTAAAAGCCAGGTTATTGTAGCTATTGGGAGGTGTAGGATAATGGAATAATGTATATTATCTGGTCCTGGTGAGGATCCTTTGACGGTTTGGAGTATTGATTGCAGCTCCCACATTGTGAATTGTATATTGTAGTCTTTATTAGTATTGTTTTCGGAAAAGTCTATTTTTTTATTGGTATTCAAAGTGATGGAGGTGGAGTATATTTCAGAATAATATTCGGCAAAATTTTTTCCAATCATTTCTAGGTCATCGCATAACTTCCCTTCGCATAGTAGTGTATACCTGTAGGAAGAGCTAGTTCCTCTTATCTTCCGTATTTTTTCTCATACCACTTTGCATGGGGTGGAGGAGTTAAGGTTTCCGATAAATGATTTCCATGATTCCTTTTTTTTATTTATTATAATTCTTCTGCAGGGAGCTCTTTGATTTTTATATTCGATGTGATTTTCTAGAGTCATATTTTTTGTAAAAATTTCATTAGTGCTTTTCTTCGAAGTCGTGTGGCTTTCCTGCAATCATTATCAAACCAAGGAACGGGTGGTATTTTGTTGCAGCTCTTTGTTTTTGGGATTGAGGCTTCTGCAGCTGCTAGTATGGTCTCGGTTATGGCTTTGCATGCATCATCTACAGTTAAGTTATTTGATGGGTTTGCTTGAGAATTAAAAAAAGTTCAATCTGCTTTTTCTATTATCCATCTTGGTACTCTTTGATTTTCATTTTTGGTATTTTTAAATTTTAAACTGATGGGAAGTGGTTACTGCCGTATGGTTCTGAGAGTACAGTCCATTAAATGATATCAAAAAGTGAGTTACTGCACAATGATAGGTCGATAGAGGAGAGTGTACCAAAGCTGGAGCTTAAATAGGTTGGTTCACCAGAATTTAGTAGTTGCAGATTGGCAAAATCCAAGAATATTCTATGATTTGGTCTCTAGTGTTGGTATCTCGAGAACCCCACAGTGGATTATGGCCATTAAAGTCTCCAATGTATAAGACGGGTTTTGTCAGTTGCCGATGAATATGGAGAAGGTGCTCTATTTCTATGGTATTATCCTGGGGAAGATAGAGATTGCAGACTGTGAAAGTAAAGTTTAAATGAAGTGTTGCTGCTACAACTTGAAGTGGCGAATCTATTTCAACTTTATTAGAGTAGACAGAATCTTTGACGGCTATGGCTATTCCCCTACATGCTCGTTCAGTATGGTTAAGATCATTATCTGTTCTATAGATTTCGAAACCATTAAGGGTAAGTTGGTCTGACGGTCCTAGATGCGTCTCTTGTAAGCATATTCAAAGAGGATCTTCATCATCTATTAGTATTTTAAGGTCGTTAAAATGGCTTCTAATGCGGTTGCAGTTCCATTGAACGAGGTTCATAGTTTATGTACGGTGAAATATTGAAAGTATGATTTTTGGGATCCATATAGTAATAACAATAAAGTGGTAAATATGTAGACAACACACATACAATATACCCATACATACAAATACACACATCCACACACGCACATACACAGATAGACATATATGTATATATAAATAAAAAAAATAAAAAATACAAATAAAATAAATAAATAAAAGTAATAATAATAAAATAAATAAATTTGTTTGTTTGTTCTTGGGCGCTACAGTCCTAGCAGGACCTGGGCCTCTGCCACCATCTTTCTCCACTCCTCTCGGTCCCTAGCTAGGTTCCTTCAAATTTAATAAAAGTAATAATAATAAATAAAAAATAGATAAAATAAAATAAAAATAAATATAGAATTAAAAAATAATAATACAAATAAAAATATAACCATATTTGCATATATATACACACACACATACACATACACATACATACACACACTCATACACATATACTTGTAAGTAATAATAAAAAATAAAATGAGTAATAAAATAAAAAACGAAGAAGAGAGAAAAAAAAAAAAATAATAATATTTGTATACGTATAAACATATAGACACTGATATTTACCTTTAGTAAATATATATATATATATATATATATATATATATATATATATATATATATATATATATATATATATATATATATATGTACATATACTCAGTGGTAGTCAAAACAATAAACCTATAATACGTATATATATGTGTATAAATGTATACACATCCACGCCTATACATGTAAATAGTATTTTCTTTAATATTTTGGTAGGAAACGCCTAAACAAGTATTGATACTAATTAAGTATAACTGTTCTTTAGTCTTTGTCCATTGATAATGTTTTCTATTGAATTGGGTTTGAGTCATTGGTCTTATTTTAAGATTAATAGGAAAGTTGTTAAGCATTTTTTGTTTCTTTATCTATTAGTTATCTATAAGGGGTTACGATTTTTCTTAGATTTCCTATTATTTTTTTCTCTAATATACCCTTTCTCGTCCTCGGACGGGTCAGGGTCCTCAGACACGGGAATAACCGCACTGTCTGAGAAGGAGGACGTAGACGGGGCAGGAAGAGGAAGAGAAGACTCGTCGACCAGCCCAGGTCCTGGAACTAGAGCAGTGGGTATGTTAATGGCCAGTGCGGGAGACACTAGAGTCTGGGGATAGGATATTCCAAGAGCCGAGAATGGCCGATTCCATCCGAAGTTCCCCCCACTACATTCTCTCGCAACTCTCTCTCCTTACCAGCGAGGAGATATACAAATAGAGCTGCTATTGAGTAAGCCGGAGCTAGAGGCAGGTGGGACTAGTATTCCCCCACCACTTCGCTACCCAGAGTTAACCCAGTTCCCAACTTAACAACATTATTTTAGACTGTTGCTGATGCAGGTATAGGCAATAAAATTCCTTTAAACACAGTGTATCATTTTTTACTTAAACTTTGTAAATATAACCTGGAGACCGAAATAAGAATCCGAAGGCTGATGTTCTAAGGACATATGAAAAGGATGAAGAAGGAAAGACTAAATAAAGAGATATTCAACAAAATTTGTAGCTATAAAAGGGTAGGTGGATATACAAAGCAAATGCAAGAAGAATTAAAGAACCTTAAAATGTCAGAAATCGACTGTTTGGATAGAGAGGTGTTCCGAAAAACAATAAAAAATCTCACTACAATTAGCAGAGAGAAAAAGAGGGGTACAATGTGGTCCAGGGAAAGAAGGGAGAGACATTCAAGAATAATGAAGCTAAGATGGGAGGAAAGAATGTCGAGAATCCCAAATAAGCCTAAACCGTGATATTCGCGTGGTCCTTGGGGCCTATACGTGAAAAAAAAAAAAAAAAAAAAAAAAAAAAAAGGATTTTTATTGAATATAAAATTTATAATTACTAATAAAAATTTAAATTAAAAAAATTATTGGAATCCAAACAGAATGTAATATTTTATAAAATTTAATATTATTAGCTTGTATTTTTTGATTAATGTCTCTGGCATGACCCAATAAATTAATTTTATCCAGTGGGATGGCATTCCCACTGCTGGACGTCCCTTCATGAAGCTGTTTATGAATGATAATTTTTTTCCAAGAAGAGATGAACTGAGAAGCGCTTGGGTTGTTGTTGAAACTTCCTCTGCCCCGAATATATCCAAATAATCTTTCCAAGTGATCTTGGCTAACCTTGAATAGTGTTAAAAATGTCAAACATTTGGTATCCAGTAGCATCTTTACTTTATATACTTCTTGTACTTTTGATGTCTATTAAAACCCTAAAAATCCAGTCTTCCTATTTCCAGAGCATACTGGTCGTCCATCGCCTTCTTTCAGTCCCTCAATGTACTTTTCCACCTCTTCCAGTTTCTCCAGGATGATAATTCGATTTTTGGGGTGAATAGGCTGGTTTAGATATTTTTCCTTCTAATTCCTAGAGTTTAAAATATCAAATAAATCATTAAATATTCTTATAAACTTGATCGTCTCCATCTGCATCTGAGAATTCAGCTATTTCATTTTTTCGGCAGTATTCGATGGAATCAGCAACTGAAGCGCTTAGGAATTGAGCAGCGTATTTCACCTTCATCTTATGGTTCCCTTAGTTTATGTGGCTGCTGGCCAATTTATTTCCCAGCTTTAAACTTTCCTTTAATTGTAAATAGTGCAGATTTTGAATATGTTCCCACTTAACGACTTTCCCCTCTCCATCAATTAGATATTTCTTGTCATGAAGAGTGTTCCTCACCAACTTTAGCATGTGGCATTGGTCTAAGAAGAAATTCAATTTATGTCCCTCCATGTCTATAGTAGTGCTTGCACCTTCATTTATATTGAATTGAACTCCCAACTGCCTAGCTGCAGCTAGATTATTTGCGGCGCCATCACAGGTAAGAGATACCACAGTTACTCCTGCCTCTCAGTGAAAGACACTGTTTAGTTAAACCACCAACTTGCTCCCCAGTTAAGATGTTAACAAAAAAATAGCCTAGCGGGGTTTTCCAGATAGTGTTAAGAAAAACTAAATGAAAGACGAAAACCACGGTAGCTAGTGGTGAGCTATCACATCGGCTACCTGTTCCCAAATCATCATACCCTACCAAGCTTTTCCCATTCCATTGGACATTTCTTCTAATTGCCATTGAGTCCATCATTAGGGCTCCGAAAACTTGCCATGGAACTTTTCTTTTTCGCAAATAGCAGCAAACACTTCTTTGCTAAACCCGGGCTGTCCGTTTACAGTAGCGTACCATCCAGCAATGCTTCGAGGATGAGGAAGGGAAGTACTAAAAGTAGTTCTTACATAACTGTATGCCTTCGGCGACAAGAAGTTCAGAGTGATGGCAAAACTTCTGAGCCTGCTGTCTTACAAAGTCCGTAATTTTGGAGATATTGCCTTTGCTGCTTCTCTCTTAACTAGGGCTGATGATGTTGAAAAGTAACTCGCAGTGCTCTGATTGTAAATAATTTTTCTTTTCCAAGTCGGCCAAAACTTCGTTCAATTTAAACACCTTCTTAGTTAATCGAGAGTGTTTCCTCCTAATATTCCTCAATTTCAACTAAGATACTTATGCTTAAAATAAACTCCCCGTCAAAAGTATTGCAACACCCATGATTTTTCCTGGATTTTACATTAATCCATACTTGGTTTATATTTATATAATTATTATTTATTAAACGAGAGACATTAAGGATTAGATACATCAATGTTTTTCCCTGTTAATAACAAACGATGGAATTTTAGATTATTTTTTTTAAATTTCCCACAGGCCATGATTACCATTCGGTTCGTTATTTACAAGTATGCCAAGACTATTGGAAGCAGTCATCCAAGCCAGAGGGGGCAATATGTCTTATTAAATATAAATTAAAAAATTAAAAGTTGAAATTGTAAAAAATGAAAATATTAAAAAAGTAAGTTTCCAAACTTTTTTTTTATTGGAAGAAATATTGTAATTTAGTTTAATAATAATTGTTTATGTCTAGTTTAGAAATGTTTATTATAACTTTAGAACCTTTCTTTATTATGAAAAAAAAAGAAATACGTTTTCGTAAAATTCAAATATTTCAAAGTATTGCGATACTTTTGACGTGGAGTTTAGTATAAAAAATTAATTGCATATAACACCATCGCGAACTAAATTTGACTAGGTACAATGAAAGAATTTTGCGTTAGGTATTTACCAATGAAAGCTAAGCTGCTTATCGTTTATAGTCCCAATCTTGTTGTTGTTCTTACATCCAATTGCAGCACTAAAAGGCATACTTAATGTGGAATGGATTTATAAACAAAATAAAAATTCAACGAGAATAGGTTTACGTAAAAAGTATGAAATTAAAAGTAAACACTTGTAACTTCAAGGAAATTAAGCAGCACACACGGAAAGTACGCTTCGGAAATTTAGGTGGCGTAGTGGAGGGGGAACGAATCCCACCCCCACTCCACTCGTGACTGCTCTATTGTATATCTTCTCGCTGCTCCTTACCTTGCGGATAGGATATTCCCGTCGCCCTCATTATTTCTACTGTATGACTAGAGTATGGGGATATTATTATATATCCCTAGTATATTAATTAATATATATTACTAATTAACATTATTATTAATTAATATACTATCCCCATACTCTAGTCTTACATTAGAAATAATGAGGGTGACGAAAATATCCTATCCGCAAGGTAAGAAGAGAGCTGCGAAAGTATGTAGTGGAGGGAACTTCGGGTAGAGTCGGCCATCCTCGGCTCTTGGAATATCCTATCCCCAGATTCTAGTGTGCGGGAGTAGAGGAGGGAGTGGGGGTGATGGCGGGAGAGGTCGTTGCGGACCTCTTCTGTGCTCGGGTATTTGGACCCGAGTAAGACGTCGACGGAGGTTTTATATTTATATTTTTAATTTGGTTAGATTGGTTGTTTGAATTTGTTTTTTAATTTCGTCAAATAAAAATCGGCTTGAATGCCGATTTCCTTCTTTTCTGTTATATTAATTTTCTCTTTTACGATTTCGGTAAAACTTTTGTTGAAAACGTTAGGGAATCTTTCTTTATACATTTTTTTTTTTTGCATCATTTAGAGATATTTTATTGTTTACCTGTATCGCTTTAATCTCTTTATGTCCTAATAATACCGGACAGGAGCGGTCTAATGCGTTAAGAGGGTCGTTACAATTGAAGCAGTGAGGTGCTAATTCACATTTATTTCCTTCATTGTGTTTTGTTTTGCCGCATTGTATACATATTGATGGTCTCTTGCATTAGTTTGTGGGATGATTAAAGTGTAGGCAGTTGAAACACCGGAGGGGATTAGGTATATAGGGCTCAACGTGTACTGTTAGATATCCTATCTTCATTGTTTTGGGGCTTTAGGAGTCGGGAATGTTATTATATTTAATTTTTATTCTTAAAATGTCGATTATTTCTGGATTTAATGCTCTTTTGATCTCTTCGATTTCTAGATATTGAAAATCGTACATTTTCATTATTCCCTTGCTGTATTTAGGGGTATTGTGGGGCGTGACTTGAATAGGGAACTGATCTCCAAAATCTTTACAGGGCAGTAGAGTGTCTGATTGGGTCCCCTTGTATTTTTCTACTATTAATGACCCGTCTCATAGTTTTCTTTTATTTTTTCTTCACCGACAAGGTTAGTAGTGAATTTATTGATAAAGAAGGGAGAAACTTTTGTGAATACATGATACAAATATTCAAAACATTGAGACAAAGGAAGGCAAAAGTGAAATAGTAGGATGTTTATAAGGATGGCCCTGGAAACGGAAAGGAGAGTTTGGCGGAAAAAGTCTTAGGGAGACAGAGTGGATGGACTAGTGCTGTAGGATGGACGGCTGACGATGAGACAGAGAGAGGCGATTTAGAAAGACTCCCTTGATGGAAGAAGACTGAACCTAGTCATGACAACCGAGACCTGGCCCAGACCTAAGACCATAACTCCGTAAGATAAGTACCCATGTCATTAGTTGGTATTAATTATAACTTTGTAATTTGTGTCCTGGCCCTCACATAGATTAGGTATAACATCCATCCTTATCTTTAAATATATATAACAGTGATTGTAAATAAAGTACATAGATTAATCACAATAAATATTCTATTTCCTAAATGCCACTAACTAATATTGAATTGGTTCACGTAAGTGAGCCACCGAAACTTTTTCCAAATTAAGTATAACGAGATCTAGCCTATGTGAAAAGAGATAATATTTTAAAATGTGGCAAAAACATATTGTATTATGTTTAATTATTGTTTACATATTGTTTGGAATTAGTTTAATTACTAAACCAAAATACTTGGATACTACGCAAGCGAACAACAAAGTAACCTGTCCTTGCTATAACATAAATCATATTCATCTTATCAAAGTTTTCAATGGAGTGATTCTTCAGCTGTTTATTTCTTATATTGTGCGTCATCAGGATCTTGTCATGAGTCACTCGAAGAATATTTACTAAATATATAATTTGAAATTAACAATCATTTAAACATAGTAAATCTACTGTAATATACACATGTGAAACCTATTTGATATTTAAAAACCTTAGTATTTTGTTGATCCTATAATTTAAAAAAATAAATTCTACATTTTACATGTTCGGCCAGCACCCCTTTAAATCATTCAATCTCCATCCTGATATATTCAATCCTCATCACCTTCAATGAGTTGAAGCAGAACTAAATATTCCACTCCAAATGTCTCCTCCTCCTAAAGCATTCCATTTTCAGAGGTATCTAACATAATCCACAGATTACCCTCAAACAAAGCCCCTGGACATGATCTAATTACAGCCCAAATCCTAAAACTCTTTCCTCAGAAAGCGATCCTATTCCTAACCTATATTTTCAGTAAATAATGATCCCTTCATTGCATCCCAGGACTCCAATCCCTCATCATGAACCTTCAAGAATGGTGTCAAAAATGGAGAATTAAAATAAATCCAAATAAATCCCATCAAATAACCTTTACCCTACGTCGTAAACTTACGACATGCTGTCCTACGGTATCCTTTAATGATATTCCTCGAATACCTGTTGAACAAATCCGCTACCTGGGACTCCATTTGGACAAACGTCTCACTTGGAATCCACATACAAGACTAAAACGACAAGAAACGGCTCGTCGTTATAGACTACTCCAACATTTACTAGACAAACGATCAAAGTTTCCAATAAATTACAAGAGACTCATTTACATGACAGTTATTAGACCTATATGAACATACGCAGTTGAGCTTTGGGGCTCCACTAAACCATCCAATTCTTCTCGAATCCAATCCTTGCAATCCAAAATCCTTCGAAAAATCCTTAGTGCTCCTTACTTTGTCACGTATAAACTTATCCATAAAGACCTCAATGTTCCATATGTTACTGATTTAGCCCAAACCAGATACCAATCCTTTCATGGTTAACTGCACTCCCACACGAATCCATTAGTCTCCCAACTTGTTTCTAATTCGATACCTGATAACCCACCGAGGCGTCTGAAAAGAAGATGGCCAAGAGACCTTCTAGTTTAGAACATTTTTTAAGGTGCTACTAGTGAGTAGTTCTTCAAAAATGATTTGCATGTCATTATAATCATTTCCTCAAATTTACTTGATGTATATTGATGTACAGTTGTAAATATCAATAAATAGTTTAAAAAAATATTTAAAAAAACAAAACATTTTACATTAAAAAAAAAATTTAATTCAAGAAATTTAGAACCTAATAATAACATAAAACAATATTCAAAACTTATCATACAGGAATGATAATATCCTAAACTTGCACAATTAATTTTTTTTTTTAAATTTTAATCCATAAACTCAATTAGTTTAAATATGTATTTCTCTTTTACAATATCAATTTATCAAATCCATTAGAGTTTTATGGATACATCTTTCTAATTTAATTTTGTTTGTTTTTTGGGGTTTACCGTCCTTATGTAATCCCAAAAGGGCAGGAAGGACGGGTTATCCTTCAGGTTACCAACCTATTATAGACAGGATGGGAAGGTCAACATTTATTCGTGGGTTCGCCAAGAAATAAATTTTAACCCGCGCAGGTGGGATTCGAATCCACGACCTTATTGTAAATTTTACCATTGCAAAACCTTCCTAGAATAATAAAAATTATTTATTTAGATTTCGGTACAGATAGATTCAATTTACCATTGTAAACTCTATTGTGGAATGGCGCTATACACAATCGGTCTATTTTCAAGCTTCATTGGGATCCACATATTGCACACCATATTTAAATCTGTTTTAATAATTTTATTGATAAGTAAATATTATCATCGATTTTAAGCTCTTTTTTAACATCTCGTGTAGAATGACACTCGCCACCTATCGGTAAATTTTCAAACTTTACTGTTGCCCACATATTATCTTTTTTTAATAAAAAATAAATTAATAATCAGTAGATTTTAATATTGCTAAACCTTCTTGGAACTATGAAGATGATGTAGTTAATATTTAGTACAGATTGGTTCAGTAGTATTCGTGGTTAGTAATCACAAACGTAAAATGGCTTGTCCTTTTATATAATAGTATAAGTTATTATTATAGTAAATTTTCTAATTCAAAATCTTTCAAGAACTATTAAGATGATGTAATTAAAATTTGGTTCAGATAGGTTCATTAGTTTTAATAAAACGCTATTATCGCTTGCCCCATATTTATAGCTTTTTGGATATCAATTTAATTGAATTAACTAATTTTATTATCAATTTCTAACTATATTTAACACCGGATCATTGTAACCTCTCTTGAATGGTGCTCGCTTTACTGCACACCATATATTTATCGCTTTTTAAACAGTAATTTAATAGGAAATATGTAAATTTTATTATTGCTAAACCTTCCTTGAACTATGAAGATAATGTAGTTACATTTGGTACAGAATAATTCTATATTTTTCGCGGTTAGTGATTACGAACGAAAATGGCTTGTCCTTTTATATATAACTTTATCATCCCCCGTCGAGGCTTCGCCCTCTCTCTTAAGTCAAGATCTTGGATAATTTTAACTAATAATTGATTTTTATTATGTTTATCGATAAAAATCTTGTATTAAAGTGAACAATTGAAAATTATATTTTTGATAATATTTTCACGCATAGCAGACATTATTAACTTAATTATATTTATATTGATTAGGTTTTTGAAGATAACATGAAGCATAATTAGACATCCAATTTTCAATTTTAATATATGAGTTGGAAATTCAGATGGACAGATTTATTTTTATTTATTTTATTTTAAGGTGCCGTGTACTGCAACATGGCCAGAGGCACCAAATTCTGATTTCTTGTTTATCTAAATGGTATTAAAGATTCTGCAATTCTTGAGGAACTTCAGAACATCTGGTTGATAGTTTTTGAACATTGTACCAAGGTCTTTGTTGAAGATGGGTGTTCCAGCTGTAGGGTGTAGACTGCAATTACTAAATATGTGCTCTACTGATAGAGGAACTTGGCACCTTGAGCACATGGGCTGTGAAGTACCTTGAAGTAGGTGTTGGTGTGTGAGTCTTGTGTGTCCGATGCGCAGCCTAGTCATCACCACTTGTTCCCACCTAGAGCCGTTTAGCAGTGGCCATGGTTGACCATTAGGGCAAATCATTTTAAGTTTGTTACTATCCGGAATCCTGTTCCAATAATAAATCCATGCAGCCTTGCACTTCTGTTGAATATATATTTGATAGTCGCTGAGGACAATTGGTAAGTTGGGTACCGGAAACATAATTCTCGCCTCTTTAGCAGCTGCATCAGCCAATTCATTTCCAGGTATTCCAACATGACTGGGTACCCAAAGAAAGTGTATTAGTTTATTAATTGTGAGTAGCTGTTTTATTATTGTGTGTGAAATGGGATTGTTAGAATGGTGTGAGTTTTGTAAGTTTTTTAAAGCCGAAAAAGAGTCTGTACAAATTACTATTTTGTTGCTATCTAAAAATTTAACAATATCAAGCGCTAATTGGATAGCAAATAATTCACTCGAGAAAACCGAGTATAGTTCAGGAAGGCAATATCTAACTGTCGTTCCGGAAAATGTTACCGCGCAACCTGTGTCTTTGTTTTCCTTGGAGGCATCAGTATAAACAAAAAGGAAATTTTTATATTTTGATTTAGACTCATGAAAAAGGTTTTTTATGGAATCTTGCGAATAAGTAATTTTATTGTATGATAAAAGTGAGAAGTCGAAGGAGGCATTAATTGTTTTCCATGGGGGCATAGAATAGGGATGAGCTAAGTAGATCTTTGGAATCTGGAATAGGTCTGATAGAAGTGGATAAGTAGAAAAATCGGGGAGGTATTTTTATATTTACTTAATTCGAAAAAATCTTTGCTCGACTTAAGGCGCCCTAAGAATTTTAATAGTAAGTAGTGCCTACGGAGCTCTAGAGGCCATTCTTCAGCATCACACAGCACGCTTGATATGGGACTGGTTCTGAACGCTCCTGTTGTTCTACGTATCAGTTTGTGGTGAATGGAGTCTAGTTTCTTGAGGATATTTTTAGCTGCATCACCATATACTTCGCATCCGAAATCTAAAATGGGTCTAATTAGGCACCGATAAATTCTTAAGAGTGAGTTTCTATCGCAACCAAAATTCAGGCCTGAAAGAGTTTTAATAATATTTTCTTTTTTTTGTGATTTTTGATATCATGTTATCGATATGGAATTTCCATGTGAGTCTTGAGTCAAAGACTATGCCCAAGTATCGAAAATGGTTAATTTTGTTTACTACTTGGTTATCCAGTGATATAGAAAAGGCTTGAGTACATCTTTTAATTTTGCAAAAGTGGGTCGCTGAAGATTTTCGTACAGAGAAACGAAAGCCAGAAAGGTTTGCCCATGTCTCTAATTTCTGCAAAGCGTGTGACATAACGTCTTGACCAAAAGCTATATCAGACGTTTTGAGATATATCAAGATATCGTCTGCAAAAAGTGAAATTTTGACAGGCTCAGGCAAATCGTTGTTAATGTCGTTGATTGCTATGTTGAAGAGTGTTGGACTAAGTACCGAGCCTTGTGGTACTCCACATTCAGGAAAAAAAGTATTAGACATGTTGGTGCCTAAACGAACGCGAAAATTCCTATCTGTCAGAAAATTTTCAATAAAACATAATAAATTACCTTTGAAATTCCAATTTATTAATGTATTGATAATTTTTGATTTCCAGCAAGAGTCAAAGGCACTCTCTATATCTAAACAAAGCGCTAATACATGTTGATTGTTATCAAACGCTGATTTTAGGTAAGAATGAAACTTAAAAACTTGATGAATTGTAGATCTTGATTTCCGGAAACCACACTGCTCATTATTTAAAAGTTTTCGTTTTTCTAATTCCCAAATAAGGCGGTTATTTATGATCTTTTCAATTAATTTACAAATAACAGAGGTCAGAGATATTGGTCTATAATTTTCTATTAATTTCGGATCTTTATCAGATTTAAGTAACGGTAATACTGTTGCAGAAAGCCAACATTTAGGAAAAACCCTATTAGTCCAGATGTTGTTCAAAAGAGTTAGGAGTAAGTATAGGACAGACGGAGGTGCATGATTAATGAATTCAATATGAAGTTGATCGAGACCTGGAGCTTTGGATCGCGTACTATTTATACTAAACTGCAATTCTTCCAACGTGAGACGCGAGTTATATGGCTCTGTGTTATCTGAAACAACTTCCGAAGCAGTACAGAATTGATCATTTGCAAGAGAGTTCTTTGAGAGGCCTAACCAATATTCTCCAAAGGCATTAACTATTTGAATTGGATCGGTGTAGATGGTAGCTTTATATTTTATCGTTCTCGGAATTTTGGTAACTGACCTGCCTTTAATAGCCCTTATTTTGTTCCAAACTACTTTGGATGGAGTGCAAGTATTAATGGATGTTAGAAATTGAGACCAAGAAGTTCTCTTAGCCTGGTTGATGATCCATTTGGCCTTCGCCTTCGCTTTATTATAATTTATGTGATTGGTCAAAGAGGGTTGGGTTTTCAACAATTTTAGAGCTCTGTGTCGTTTGGTTATTGCGGCCCGGCATGTTGGAGACCACCAAGGAATTTTTCTGGAAGACTGTTTTGCCTTTGTTCTTGGGACCGATAGGGTTGCTATTTCTATTATAGCTGATGTAAAATGTTCGATATTTTCTTCATGGGAAGACAACAGGGCAAAATCTCGGAACTGTTCTTCACATAATTGTCTATATTTGTTCCAATCAGCTGCACCTAATTTCCACTTTCTAATTTCTCCAGAAATAAACGGTTCGATTTGGAAAGACAACAAAAGCGGAAGGTGATCACTACCTGCTAAATCGCAATGAAAATAAGATAGAGGGATTACAGGAAATGCAGCTGTAGCTAAACAAATATCAATTGTGGTCCACGTTTTGTGGGCACGACTATAAAAAGATGGTTTGTGGGGACTGCACAAAATAAGAGATAATTCATCTATTAAAGATTCAATTATTTTCCCCCTAGAATCGGTGCGATTATTTAAACCCCACGTCGGGCTATGGGCGTTCGTGTCTCCGAATACAATGAAAGGGTGCGGTAATTCGAGCAGAAGTTCTTTTAAATCTTCGTATGTAATTATTTCTAAAGGATGGAGGTAAATAGTACATACGGTGAACTGAACGGGGAGGTGAACAATTGCTGCGGCTGCTTCTATTTTTGAGGATAGGTTTAATGCTGTGTAACTTATTCCCTTTTTAAATGCCAACAATACCCCCTGCTAGCATATGTATTTGAAGAATATGTCTTGTTTATGCAGTTATAAGATGAGTTTAAGACAGATTGATGGGCTTTTAGATGGGTTTCTTGTAGTGCTATAATTGAGGGACAATAGTTTGATAATAGTAGTTTTAAGTCATTGTAGTGTTGATAAACACCATCACAGTTCCAATTAAGAATTATCATATGGAGCTAACAGATAATTGTGACTTGCAGAAAATATACAAATAGTATTGTGACTATAAAGGATATAAGCTATCCTATCTTTCTTGTTGGATCAAACTGCAAACGGTGTGCAAATTTGATTAAAATCAGTTCAGTAGTTTAGGTGTTAGCGTGCCCCAAGAATGTTTCCAAAACATTTAGAATGGTGTTACATAATATTATATAAAAATAATAACATATATCCATCATCATTTTCTTGGAATTTACCTTTCCTTTTTTTAGAATTATTTTAACATCTCATTTCATTATAACAATACATGATCAATATGTCTCATAACATACATATTCTGAATATTTTGTTAATATAAAAATAAATAAAAGATATTACGATTAAAGGCAAGTGGATAAGTTATTGAGTAAATACAAAAAAAAAAAAAAAAAAAAAAATAAATAAATAATAATAATAATAGTAGGAAGTTGACAATATAGTTAATAATTTTTTAATAATAGTTAATATTTTTTTTTTTTTTCAGAGGAAGTATTCACGTTGGAAGGAGGGGAATAACAATTTAAATTTAGTTTAGTGGTGAGAAATATAACTTTATGCTAAGAGTTTTCAGATCCGTCAGCTTTTTAATGAAAAAAAAAAAAAAAATTAATAAAAATGAGCTCTGTACTTAAACTGACACACACATGACTACTCTTCAATATCAATTCTGCGTAAGCATAAATTTAATTTTAAACTCCAAGAAAAGTTTTAGAAATTCCGTTTGATTAAAATGGTTAGTACAAGACAGGCGTTCATAGGAGGAGATAATAACAAATATGGCGGCTGAGAGGGGGCACTCTTAATTTTATGAAAAACCTTTTAAATTTAATGAAGATTGTTTGAATGAATTTCAATTGACCAATTGTTATCAATATTTTAGGTATATTTCAAGAAATTATTCTAATTTTTCATTACATAAAAACAATGTTTTTTTTCAAATAATAACATTAAGTTTCAAAACATTGGCTAAAAAAATATATAAATTATAATTTTAAAAACTAAAAAGACACGCTTTAATAGCAAACCAAAGTAAAATGAATACTTTGTGTTACGCCAAAAGATAGCCCGACAGTTAATTATGATTAATTAGTTTGGAGTAAAATTAACCCTCCAAAACCGGGAATTATTTTTTTTTTAAATATTTGGATTTTTTTACATTACATTACATCCTATTCCTATGATGATACAGAACTCAAAAAAAATAATAATTTTTTTTTATCAATTTCAACATCACAGGGAGGTGTGACATAAATGTCAGACTAGGCTCTCGGCCTACTATACTTTTCAAATTACAAAATTTGATAGATTTTCATTAGGATAGAAATAATAACTAACATAATAATTTTTAAAGTTAGTTTATTGAAATTTACAGTTAATTAATTACTTTTAAAAAAGTAATAGTTAATACTAATAGGTATTATTAGGTTACAGCTAAAATTAAAAGGTACTATTCACTTTTTATGATATGAATGAAAACATTTCACACACAATCCCACTTTGCGCAAATAGTGCTGACAGTACTTGAACATGTTTTACTTGGAGATGGGTTCAACAAAGTGATCCATCCGATCATAGCGAATATAAATTGGAACTCGTGAAGATCTGGGACCTGAAGACGTAGAAGGCCCTGGTGACTTCGTTGGTGTTATGTACCTCTCCAAGTAGCACAAAACAATTGCTCGTTTAAATTGAAGTTTTTGGCAATTTGCATGATCAGCTTGTCTATGGATTAGCCATGCATTATTCAATCAATCAGCCACGTAAATAAAGGCAACCACCATTTCTTCCCACGAATGCTTATTCTTCTCTAGTTGATGTCCTCGACCATCTGATCAGTTCCACCCATGTATTTGTTAAACAGGTTTATAATCAATAAACTTTCTGACAAATAGTAATGCTAGGTAATTTTGACGATTTCGGAACAAAAAATCAAAATGGTAGTTCTAAGTCCGAGTGTGATATATTTGTCACACCAAGTTAAAACCGAAAACATGAAGCTAAATATATTTTTCAAACTTGAGATCTTGTGTACTTTAACTTTAGATCCAGATCAAACGAAAACATGACAAATTAAATTTTTTAAAATTTACTTAAGCATATAAAACGACTTATCATGCATCGAGGTCAAAATTTATTGTAGGCTAATTTTCAAACTTCGAAATAAACACAAATAATAACTGTTTGAACTCTCTGTTTGTACTAAAATGATTGTTAGAGCCTCCTACAGGTAGAGGTAAAGGTAATTCACCCTCAACAATTGACAAAGAGAAAGGGGGAACAAACCTGAAAACTTTCTATTGTGACATTAACGTCACACTAGGCTTTGGAGGGTTAAAGTAAAACTTAAGTTATTAACAAAATATTTCAATTCATAGTAAAAGAGCAACTGATCTTTGCCCCCCCTCTCTCCCGACCAATCTTAGGGCAACAAAGGGTATATCAAGTTTTCTAACAAAAGAGATAAATAAATTTTCTTTTCTATCATAACATAAAATATAACTAAACTTATCACATTTTTAAACAAAATCAATTAATGAAATAATAGAATGTTTAGTATTAGATTTGGAGAGAATGAATTTTTATATATATTTTTTTCAAGTCATAAAAATACATATATTTATCTATTTAAACAAATAAAATAAACATGTAACTGTTTTGATCAGTTACAGTGTTATTAAAAGTTTCTCTGAGAGTCAAAAAACATTGCCATGGTTGAAACCACCGACACTATTATTACATGAAACGATAACAATATTGCAAAAAAAAAAAAAAAAAAAATAATAATAATAAATAAAGAACTCAAAAGAAACTTGTTTCAACAAAGTAATTTATTGATTAATTTATAACAACATTATGCAACAATGTCATGAATTGGCCATCAGAGAATTCTTTCAGACAACAAACCTTAAGAAAAATAAGTAACAAGCTGTGGAATTTTTTGTATTTGTTCTTTAAAGAAAAACTCACTTGGCGGTTGGTTTTAATCTTTTAAACGAGAGCTATAACTATAGCCTATGAGGATACCGTCATTCGAAACGCTCCGAAATTGCTGAACACTCGCAACTGTGCAGGAAAGAAACACTTCTCACACCGCATATGGCTTATTGAGGAAGCCAAGGACAATAGCGTTTTGTAGCGCCACCGAACTATAGGAGTAGTGTAAATATGTATTCTATTATTGATAATAGTTGAGTGCGGAACACATCAGTATTCTTAACATTCAGCCTAGTATATTGGCTGACCAGCGCTGGTTTCTGATTTCCCGCAGTTTCGTGTCAGATCAATACCTTTTGCATGTAGGCAGGATTCATAATTGTATTTTATGTTCTTAATCATCACATTAGTAGTTTTCCTTTTTCTTAAAATTTCAATGTGATACATTTCGGAAATACTTCTATCGATATATCACTTGCTGAAGTTATTCGGAAAATATCATTTGAAATAAATTATTTTGGAGAAATTAAAAAGAAATAAATAGATTTCATCATTTGTTAAGTATTAATTAATAGCTTGATTTCCTTAAAAAATATATTTTATTTTATTATAAACGTAATGACTTATTTTGTTTTAGTGTCTTATATATTTCAGATTATACAATATAAAGCAACTTCATTGATCTTCAATACCCTAATAACCTTAAACGAAAACAATTGTTGCAAATTGTTGAGGAAAAACAATTACTCAAGGTTAAGCAATGGAGCCTTGGGAATTAAAAATGTTTGCTAGTTGTAAGCAAAGATTTATAACAGCTAGAATAAATAAAGAATTTTTTTTTGTATGTTTGATAATGGGTCGTTATGAGGTAGTTTTAGGATCACCAACATTATAGTTCCGACCATTTGCAAAAAAATGTATAATTATTTGTTTATTTTCTATGTAATCAAACTAATACTATGTAATCAGCGCTGCCTGGGGCATTTAGCAAATACACCGATTGCATTTTTAATTATCTAAGAGGCAGTCACTCGGCTTGTGTTTTTTCGGTTGCCGAAGAGGGTAATCTGTCTATTTTATTGATAATAGCACTCGTACTAGTGGGTTTATGTTGGGACTGATTTTGATATGAAAATTTTAGAATCTAGTTTTTTTAAGTATTTGACTCACGAAACGTTTGAGTCACTATGCAACACATAATTATATAATTATAAAAATAATTATAAATTATATAAAGGATCATTTTACTGGAGATGGGTTGTCACCTTTGTTGTTTAACTGGGGAAAAAATTGTAAAGGTTTGGAATTTGGAGCTCCAAAGATGCAAAATTAAACCGATAATTCTGGAGAGGAAGCCAAACGGAATTAAAGTAAACTGCTGAGCCTCTGCAGACGAGTTTGCAATACTTTCAGAGAATGTAAAAGACGCAATTACCCGGGTAAATCTTTTAGAAAAAATAGCTAATGAAAAGGGTCCCAGAATTTCAGCAGAAAAAAAGGAAATCCATGACAAATATCAAAAGTGCACTAAAAAAACATAGAAACAGAAATAGGTAAAATATAAAGAGTTCGCAATTTTAAATATCTCGGAAAAAAACATATAAACAGAATGGATTGGAAAGATCTGCTATAGATTTAAGGATTAGTAAAATGGAAAGAGCTTATGTTTAACTAAAAAGATATATAACAACAAGTTCATCTCTAGAAAAACGAAAATAAAACACTATACTTCAGACTGCAGTGATAAGGCCGGAATGTTTATATACATGCGATTGCTTAACAATGAACTACAGGTTGGATAAACTAGAAGTTTTGGAAGGACGGATTATTAGAAAAATAATGGGTGCAACACAAACAGAAGAAGAACTAAGAGAGAAGGTTGAAAAAAGCGAAGTAATGAGAAGATCAAAACGAAGATTACTCTTTTGTGGAAGAGTAACCTACTGATTGAAAGAAAGCAAACAAACAAAAAAATATTCATGTTTTTGGATGAAGAAATCATCTAAAGCCTGGACCACAGAAATAAGATAATAACTGGACAGAACCAGAACAGACAAAAGTACTTTCTGAACTAAGATAATCAATTAAGAAGGTTACCAAGGCAGAATAAGCAAGAAAATAGGAACGAAATGGACAGAGGAAAGAAAAAGGCAGCATGGGGAGAAAATGAAGGAATACTGGAGAAAGAGAAAACATTAAAGAAAGTAAGGGAACTGAATTTGTAACGTGATTCTAGTTTGTCAATACGAAAATATAAAATAAAAGAACGGAGTTAGTTTCTTTTATTAAACGCATTGAATTTTATAAATGATTGGCCTCTTGGCATCACCTCAGATTTCCAAACTATATATTCCAAGATAGCGCGTGCTGTGTTTGTTCCTGAATATATTGTTTGCTAAGGACAAGCACCTTATAAGATAAGATTAAATAAAAAAGTCTAGCTTTTACTGTAATTGATTCAAATTTTTAAAGCCAACGTTTCGACTTGCAATGCAAGTCTTCATCAGGGCTAGAAATTTTTTTTTTTTTTCTAGCCCTGATGAAGACTTGCATTGCAAGTCGAAACGTTGGCTTTAAAAATTAAAATAAAATAAACATTTTATTTTGATCTGCTGAATATCTATTACTGCCTACCCTAATTATCTACATCTCCTATATATATCACAGTCAACTATACCTTATGATTGTAAAAATAATGGATCAAGAATTTTAAGTTAAAGCAAAAAATATATTAGTTTTTGTTTAAAAAAAAAAAAAAAAAATTGTTTTTTACACACACTATTATTTAAACTTAAATGTTAAAGTAAATAGATTAAAGCTAAATATGTTTGGAGTTAAATGTTCTCAAACCATTATTTAAAGCCCAGGAGAGCACAAAGATAAGCCAACATTTGTTCAACCTGCAAGGAGAAAAATGGGGAGCTCTAAGAGTCAAGCTCATCCCAAACTTCACCAGTGGCAAGATGAAGGGAATGTTCTCGTTGTTCCTCAGGTGTTTAGAGGTTCCTAGAGCAGAGTTTTGTCATGAAAGTTTAATAGTTTAATGAAACAAGAGAGTTAAACGGTTACGTGAAAAATTATCGGTTACATAGTCATTAAATATTTTGGAAAATTATCCAGAATTATTGACTTTACAGCTAATGAAGCGGCTTATTTTTTAAAAAAAAAATCTCGGGTAGATTGTGGTTTTCCTCCAATTTCAATCAAAGGACAACTGTTTAAAATCCAAATAAGGTAAAATAAAATAACAGAGAAGAAAAGACAATTAATTAGTGACAATCAGTGGTATAGCAAAAATTAGAGCTAAAATTGTGAATTCCAGCTAGATAAAATGTGAATTTCATCTTTGTATATCATCAACAAACCTCAAAGCTGATGCATTTTTTTTTTTCTCTCTCTCTCTCTTTTTTAATGAGATTATTTTACCAACGAACATATCAACCTTTGTCAGCTTTAACTAATGCAATGAACCAAGTTTTTTCTGCATTCTGGAATCTTTTGTATTTTAAGAACAGAGAATTATCATTTGATTATTGATGTTTTAAATACCAGCAAAAGCGGTATAGAAATTAATTTTCATAAGTTAAATATTAAATGACTGATTTTTTTTTTTTTTTAATATATTCATTGATAGTAGATTTGTTATGATTATCTAGAGGTATTCCAATAGAAATGGAAGAGTTCCTAATAAAACTTGTCAGTGATACGATTGAGTACAGAGTGAAGAATGGCATAAAGAGGAACAACTTCTTGGACTTACTGATTCAGCTAAGGAACAAAGGGACAATCGGAGATGGAATAAAAGAAGAGGTTACTGAACCTTTTGGTATTAAAAATAAATATTTATATCTGATCTAAACATATTTACTAAACATTATTAGCGAGATGCTATTGGTTTGTATAATCTGTTTTTCTCTAGAGATGGACATAGGCTTGATGGCTGCGCAAACCTTTGTTTTCCTTTTTGCTGGTAAAGAAACCTCCAGTTCAGTTCAAAACTGGTGTCTATATGAATTAGCTCTTCAGCAAGATATTCAACAAAAGTTGAGAGATGAGATTGACGAGGTCTTGGAAAAGCATGGTGAAGTGTCGTATCAAGCCATACAGGAGATGGAATACCTCCACATGGTGATATCAGGTAATTAATTGTTTTTTAAATAATTTTGAAATTAATGAACTATGATCACCATTATTTATCTTTACTTATTCTATTTTTTTATTTTTTATTTTGAAGAAAAACCATCAGGAAGTACCCCACCATTCCTACACTGGTAAGAGTATGCACGTCTCCATTTACCATGCCATCAGGAGACCGCATCGAAAGGGGAGACACTATGCTCATTCCAGTCTTCTCCATCCACCGTGACCCTCAGTATTATCCTGACCCAGAGATATTCAATCCAGAAAGGTTCTCTCCAGAAAATATAGGATCCATTAAGCCATTCACCTATATGCCTTTTGGAGAAGGTCCCAGAATATGTATAGGTAAGGATCTCATTGTAAACCATGATTATTTATGTAATTAGAAATAATGTTCTATAATTTAAATTTTTAATAATTTCACAGGAAACAGATTCGGACTAATGCAGACTAAGATGGGAATCATGACAGTAATAAGAAACTTTCGAGTCATACCTTGTGATAAGACTCCAGCTACCATGGAATATTGGACCCGTCCAGAAATCACACAACCAAAGAGTCCTATTATTGTAAAACTGGTTTCAAGGGACTAAAATTCTATAAAATCAATGTATTCATGATGTATTAAAAAAAAAAAAATACTATTTTATATATTTCTTATTGCTTAATATCAACTTATATTAATAAATCATTATAAAATCAATTAATTAATTATTCCATGATTTGAGTTATATTGATATTTTGAAAGATGAAGTAGGATAATTAAATATAGGAACTAAACATTATTAGAAAAGTATCTTGAACCTCATAATGCATTTCTAAATGTTACTGGGGTCAAGTAGATGTGATAGAAGTGATGTTACATGTATTAAAAAATATGTTTAGCAAAGTGAAAGATTTTCCCAATATAGAACAGAATAGAATGATTTATATAAAAAAATGACCTACAATTATGGATCTATATCAATCTTAAAGTTAATATAACTTAATCATGTTAATGTTTTAATAATGCAACTAAATACTTTATAATGTAGATACATATATACTTGTATATTTTAGATCTACTTTACACCTGACGGTGGGATGTACATCCTGAAATGTGTGGCTAAATGAATAGCTCAATAATTTGTATTGTGGGTGTATATTCCATTCATATGGAGCGTACTAGTCAATTAAATGTTCTATCACATAGTTGTAATGAAAGGAAAACTGCATCAACAATTTAATAATCTAATAATTCTTAAAAAAAAAGTACTCTACATTAATTTCTTCTTTAGAATAAACATAAAAGTAAGTTGTAAAAATAAATGTAGAAATAATGAAAATCTATTAGAATTTTTAGGGAACCTGATTCATATGTTTCATATTGGTTAATTACCTGTTTTAAAGAAAAAAATCACTCCATTTCAGGTCGGTCTCATTGGCACCTCAATAGGTATAATGTATTATATTTTTCTATTGGATTACATTATTCTCAAATAAATGTTTATATATTTTTATTAAGTGCTATATTCTTACTATCTATCTGGGATGATTTGGATACTATTTTTTTTTTATTGGGGATTAATGTTGAATTCACTCCAATTTTATGCATTATATTGTCAACATTTTAATATAAAATCATAAACATTATGCTACATGTTTCGGGATGTACATCCTATCATCAGGCATATATTAGATCTAAGATATATAATTATAGATAAACAATGAAACAGTATTTAGTTACATTATTTAACGACATTAACATGCTTTAATCATATTTAGTTTAATTATAATATATTAAAATACTATCTGTAATGTAAGTGTATATTCCATTTAGATGGAATTTGCTAATCAATTAAATGTCCTTTCAAATGGTTATATTTAAAAAAAAAAAAAAAACTACAACAAATATTAATAGGTATTACACCATTTTTCTACAAGCATTACTGAAAGAATGCTGGAGGATGATCAACTAGGATACAAATCATCATTAGCAATTTCTCATGAAGGGGGCGTTTCAGTATCTGGAAGCCAGCCAGAACTGATGCAAAATCGTTGGATTGGTTATTTTTAGAAAATGGATAGATCATTCTATGGCATATAGTGTCGGTAAATAAACAAAAGAATTAGTGTTGTTTTTTTTTTCAACCCATAATTTTTTTTTTATTTATTTATGTAATGATACTACTTGTATATATTGTTATTGTGATATTGCTTATGTCTCTTATGAGTCCGAACTACAGATATGATATAGTGAAATGAAATGAAAAAAATAATCTTTATTCTGGGGCATATTGTCCCCTAAGAATAACAAACATATGTTGTATTATATCAGAAGAACTTTGGAATGAATCGGGGGATTTTCATGAAATTCGTTAAACTTGTTTCATATTGGTCATCGAATAGTTTCCACTTCTCAAAATAGATGTGTTTTTGACAAGATTATAGAATGGTATTAGGAATTTATATATAGTTTTGCTTGTATATACACCTTACTTGAATCATTCCAAAGTTCTGATAAACGTTTCTTTCACCTTGCAAAAGAATGATATCCACCTGGGACTCGATTAACCGACGTGGTTGGGACCAAAAACATTTGAATCAGATTCCATAAAAATTCTAATAGATTTTCATTCTTTCAAAATTTAGTAATACAAGTTACTTTTATGTTCATACTAAAGAAGAAAATAAATAATAAGAATAAGAGACATAAGCAATATCACAATAACAATATATACAAGTAGTATCATTACATAAATAAATAAAAAAAAAATTATGGGTTGAAAAAAAAACAACACTAATTCTTTTGTTTATTTACTGACACTATATGCCATAGAATGATCTATCCATTTTCTAAAAAATAACCAATCCAACGATTTTGCATCAGTTCTGGCTGGCTTCCAGATACTAAAACGCCCCCTTCATGAGAAATTGCTAATGATGATTTGTATCCTAGTTGATCATCCTCCAGCATTCTTTCAGTAATGCTTGTAGAAAAATGGTGTAATACCTATTAATATTTGTTGTAGTTTTTTTTTTTTTTTTTTATAAATATAACCATTTGAAAGGACATTTAATTGATTAGCAAATTCCATCTAAATGGAATATACACTTACATTACAGATAGTATTTTAATATATTATAATTAAACTAAATATGATTAAAGCATGTTAATGTCGTTAAATAATGTAACTAAATACTGTTTCATTGTTTATCTATAATTATATATCTTAGATCTAATATATGCCTGATGATAGGATGTACATCCCGAAACATGTAGCATAATGTTTATGATTTTATATTAAAATGTTGACAATATAATGCATAAAATTGGAGTGAATTCAACATTAATCCCCAATAAAAAAAAAATAGTATCCAAATCATCCCAGATAGATAGTAAGAATATAGCACTTAATAAAAATATATAAACATTTATTTGAGAATAATGTAATCCAATAGAAAAATATATACATTTATACCTATTGAGGTGCCAATGAGACCGACCTGAAATGGAGTGATTTTTCTTTAAAACAGGTAATTAACCAATATGAAACATATGAATCAGGTTCCCTAAAAATTCTAATAGATTTTCATTATTTCTACATTTATTTTTACAACTTACTTTTATGTTTATTCTAAAGAAGAAATTAATGTAGAGTACTTTTCTTTTTTAAGAATTATTAGATTATTAAATTGTTGATGCAGTTTTCCTTTCATTACAACTATGTGATAGAACATTTAATTGACTAGTACGCTCCATATGAATGGAATATACACCCACAATACAAATTATTGAGCTATTCATTTAGCCACACATTTCAGGATGTACATCCCACCGTCAGGTGTAAAGTAGATCTAAAATATACAAGTATATATGTATCTACATTATAAAGTATTTAGTTGCATTATTAAAACATTAACATGATTAAGTTATATTAACTTTAAGATTGATATAGATCCATAATTGTAGGTCATTTTTTTATATAAATCATTCTATTCTGTTCTATATTGGGAAAATCATTCACTTTGCTAAACATATTTTTTAATACATATAACATCACTTCTATCACATCTACTTGACCCCAGTAACAATTTAGAAATGCATTATGAGGTTCAAGATAATTTTCTAATAATGTTTACTGTTTATCCAAACATAATTTAGGAACAAAATTTTTAAATTACAATACAATAACAGTACAAAGCTGAAGAAAAGGGCTATTTTAACCATTTTAGTTCCTATATTTAATTATCCTACTTCATCTTTCAAAATATCAATATAACTCAAATCATGGAATAATTAATTAATTGATTTTATAATGATTTATTAATATAAGTTGATATTAAGCAATAAGAAATATATAAAATAGTATTTTTTTTTTTTAATACATCATGAATACATTGATTTTATAGAATTTTAGTCCCTTGAAACCAGTTTTACAATAATAGGACTCTTTGGTTGTGTGATTTCTGGACGGGTCCAATATTCCATGGTAGCTGGAGTCTTATCACAAGGTATGACTCGAAAGTTTCTTATTACTGTCATGATTCCCATCTTAGTCTGCATTAGTCCGAATCTGTTTCCTGTGAAATTATTAAAAATTTAAATTATAGAACATTATTTCTAATTACATAAATAATCATGGTTTACAATGAGATCCTTACCTATACATATTCTGGGACCTTCTCCAAAAGGCATATAGGTGAATGGCTTAATGGATCCTATATTTTCTGGAGAGAACCTTTCTGGATTGAATATCTCTGGGTCAGGATAATACTGAGGGTCACGGTGGATGGAGAAGACTGGAATGAGCATAGTGTCTCCCCTTTCGATGCGGTCTCCTGATGGCATGGTAAATGGAGACGTGCATACTCTTACCAGTGTAGGAATGGTGGGGTACTTCCTGATGGTTTCTTCAAAATAAAAATAAAAAAATAGAATAAGTAAAGATAAATAATGGTGATCATAGTTCATTAATTTCAAAATTATTTAAAAAACAATTAATTACCTGATATCACCATGTGGAGGTATTCCATCTCCTGTATGGCTTGATACGACACTTCACCATGCTTTTCCAAGACCTCGTCAATCTCATCTCTTAACTTTTGTTGAATATCTTGCTGAAGTGCGAGTTCATATAGACACCAGTTTTGAACTGAACTGGAGGTATCCATACCAGCAAATAGGAACACTAAGGTTTGTGCAGCCATCAAACCTATGTCCATCTCTAGAGGAAAACATATTATACAAACGAATTTCACCTAGTATGTTAATATGTTTAAATCAGATATGAATGTTAAGAAATATTGTCAATACCAAAAGGTTCAGTAACCTCTTCGTTTATTCCATCACCAATTGTCCCTTTGTTCCTTAACTGAATGAGTAAGTCCAAGAAGTCGTTCCTCTTTATGCCATTCTTTTCTCTGTACTCAATCGTATCACCGACTAGCTTTATTATGAACTCTTCCAATTCTATTGGAATATCCCTAGATAATCAGAATAAATCATTTCCTATAATTTAAAATTGCCAAATACCAGTCTTATTTAGATCTTGATAATTACCATTTCAGACAATGGAATTACACAAAAATAATAAAATAGATAAGAAACAAAAATACTCTTAAATTTACCTTCTCACTGATGAAAGTTGAGGAAAGGCTCTTGACAATTCACCCAATACCCTATGGATCCATTTCTGTTTCGCGAAAAATAAACTCAAATTCTTCAGCTGGTGGTCAGGGTTATTGATAGTGTCTGGTTCCAAGCCGAAGGCACAACTGGTAATAATGTCCAAAGTGAAGCCAGTGCATAAGTTTTTCATATCAAGCTCTGTGTTCACCTTTGATTCCAGCATATGTTTGAAAGACTGTTATAAGACAAAAGGTAAAAATAGTCAAGAGAAAAGTTTATTTACATAATTAGAACATTTTCACATTTAAAATAATATTAACTGTAATTAATTTGAACTTATACTCATTCATGTATAAATCTAATATATAAAATTATATATTTATGGTATATAAATATATACCAAGCGTTCATTTTTATGTAAATTAGCATTCATTTTTATATTAATTAGCGTTCATTTTTATATTAATTTGGCTTAGAATTACTGAGAAAATACTTTCTTTTTTTTTTTACAGAAACACACAACACTGTTTATTGGCAGGAGAACACCACCAGAGAAAGTCCGTGTAGTTTCATTGGTACACAGATACTATAGGAATCATAGCAAAAACATCATGATATTTTTCTTTAACCCTTTTTATAAAATAATCAAAATGAGATTTAAGTGATTTAAAAATAATCTTAATGATGATTCTTTTTCTCTAATTAATTTTATATTATCTTAAGCAGTTATACAGGAAAAATGAAGCTCTAAAAATAAAAAATATAAGTGACGGAAGAGGCTTCTTGATGGTGTGGGGGTGTGTGGCGGCTGCAGGTGTTGGACAGTTGGCTTTCATTGACAAGAAAATCAATGCAGTACATTCTGAAAAAATCTTTAATACCAAGTGCGGACAGCTTGGGACTGAAGCTCCATTTCTATCAGGACAATGACCCTAAACATACAAGTCTAATAACCCGAACTTGGAGCCTTTACAATTGCCCAAAATCGATCAATCCACCTACTCAATATCTCAATATAAACCCTATTGAGCAACTTTGGGATCATTTCAAATGGGAACTAACAAAGAGTTCAATAAGCTCCAAGGAAATAGCGTAAGAAGAAGCGTATCCTCGTAGAATGGTCCAAGATTTTGACTTCTGGGAACTCAAAACTGATTTTTTCTATACTCAAGAGGCTCAGGGAGGTAATAAACGCTAAGGGCAATCATACAAAATATTAATTTATTTTTTTCTAGCATATATATCAAATTTATTTTTGACATTTGCAGAAAGTATCCAAAAACTTTTGTTACATTTTGTTTTCATTGGTTTTTGTTTTGTTGTTCTATTAGTATTCTTATTGTTCAATGAAAAATTGAATTAAATTATGTTTTAGAATTCAAGAATAAAAGTATTAAGTGTTATTATTTGCTTTATTGGTTACAAATCTAACAAATAAATATTCAATTTTTGTGTGTATCCAGAAACTTTTGTTACTGATTGTATGATGAAAATAGTATGGCAGATGGTATGGTATAATGGTTGAAAAGATGGTCAGGGATGCAGTCAGGTTGATAAATTAGAGCTTTGAGGTTTGCTGATGATATACAAAGCTAAAATTGATATTTTATGAAGTTTTAGCTTTATTTTTTGCTATAATAATTATATTAATTGATTGTGTTTTCTTCTCTATAGTTTATTGATTTTATCTTAGTCAGATTTTGGACAGTTTTCCTTTGATTGTAATTGGAAGAAAACAACTATCTACCTGAGAATTTAAAAAAAAAAAAAAAACTATGCTCTAAGTGGATAAATCAACAGAGTATTTAATGACTATGTAACTGATAATGTTTTACATAACTGTCTAACTCTCAGGTGTCATTAAATTATTAAACTCTGGGTCTACGAACCTCTGAACTGCTGAGGAACAGCGGGAACATGCCCTTCATCTTGCCACTGGTGAAGGTAGGTGTAAGCTTGACTCTCAGAGCTCTCCATCTCTCGCCTTGCATATTAAACAAATGTTGGCTAAGCTTGTCCTCTTCTGGGCTGTAAATATTGGTTTGACAATATTTAGATTCAAGTGCAATCTAAATATTTCATATGATGATGTAAACGGGGATTGATTCTCGAAATCTTCTGAGAAGAGACAATGAATAGATTTAAAAGTGAAGGATCAGTTTATTAGCTAACAATATTACTTTGTGAATATTAAAAATAGTATTTGGAAATTTAAAAGAAGATTCAGGCTAATCCAACCAAACAGGTATGCCAAATATATCAGGCTTCCAAAGTCTTACAGTAGATGGGGGCTTCTCTGCAAAAAGTATGGAAGCCTCTTAATCCCATATGTCTATTACAAATAGTTATTCTATAACCTAGCTCACATTAAGTTAGCTAAAAATATTTGACTGTTGTATCTTTATATTTAAATATAATATATTCTATGTATTTACAACTTATGTTGATTCTATCCTCTGGTTATCTCCTATAGATTTAACTCCATAGATCAAATAATTCTACATATATTATCCCCCCAAGACAGACGGCCCTCTGGTCCCTCCAGCTATCCTAACAAAAAGTACCCTTCTTCGTAGAATGTACATTTTATTTAGAAACATGGATAGAAACAGAAGAGAGCCATTCCTACAAAATGAATTGAAGGAGATATAAATATAAATTGAATAAGAGATCCTGCTACTTTAGACAAGAAATGACAGATTCCTTGGATATACACATGGTATCCAGCCTTTAACTATTACAAGTTATATTTTCTATTATTAAAAAATAACTTTTTTTCCACGACATTTGTATTAATGATACTAGTAATAAAGTGTACAATTATATGTGCTATTGTAAATTTAGCTATATCAAACTTAAGAGGTTTGGACGACCTTATTGTCCTATATGTTGTTGAATTTGCCACTATCCAAATACCCGTCCCTTCACAATTAACTATATACCTATCCAAATCAACTTGTAGCTCTAACTCCCATTTGATTCCCAATAATCCTCCTTGACATCTAAAATAAGAAGCCCTATAGACCTCCTCATATAGAACTATCTATAGTATGAAATATTTTGTAATGCGAGTGGAAATTTCAATAAGTCAATTTTTAAAAAACATTTTGGATTTAATGCGTTCATTTGATTGTTTTTAGAAAGTAAAACTTGTCCTTGGTTAAACATTAGAGTTACTTACAATTTATGTATGGATCTGTCCCGGAAGTGGTTGAACTCCTTCGTCATGACGAGGCGTATGATCTCGGGATCCCTGACGACTAGAGAGGGCACTCTCACCGCGTAGATACCAAAATAAGGATATTTTGACATTTGATGGTACATCTTGGACAAAAATAATTATATCATTATGCATAAGACAAATGAGTATTTACTTATTTTGTAATAAATAGGAATGCATATTTTCAATTCATGAATGTACTTATATACCTACGTATTTCGTGAAATATTTAATTGTATATTTCCAAAAAGGGATTGATAACCTACTTCCTGTAAGATCTGGCCGGGAAACCTCGTCCTATTTTCATATTCAGCTGAACTCCCATAAGGGAATTTACCTGGTATCGCTGGGATACCCTTCTTCTCCCAATAATCGTAAATTGAAATCCAATATTTGTAGAAGATAAGTATAGAAACGATTACTAATGAGATTATAATTGGCAGCATATTTGGTTACCTGAAAGAACAAAAAAAAGTATATAAATACATATTATGACTTTAATAATAGATTCTAACATTTGAGAATCACAGAAGTTTATGATAGTTTTTAATTGAAAGGATGTGGAACTTTCTTTACTTTTGTACCTTGTTAGTTCGATCAATGATGTTTTAATTTTTTTTAAAATGCTAGTGTTTTTTGTTAATGTTACTAGAGTATATAGCTACTATTATATAAGTACTTATATAGCTACTATTATAGTATATAACTACTAGAGTATATAGTTACTAAAGTCTGTTTTGTATTGTATATCTATTTTTATTATCATGTTTTTAAAATTAGCAAAATATAAATAAAAAATGAAGGATTCAAACAAATTAGGTATGGAGTAGAATGAAATATATATTTTCTAGGCGCCAAAATCGAAAGAGAATTAAGCTATTACATCAGTGGTTGTAAAGAAGTGAATAAGTTCAATTACCTTGACAACGAGTTCACTATTAGCCTTCAAAGCCGGAAATTTATAGAATACAGTTAATACACAAAGTATAGTCATTACCCACCTGCTAGCCAATTGCTCGAAGCCTCGCTGATACCATTCCTTGGGATGGCTGTCAAAGAACTCTTGGTTCTAGCATTTTCAACTTCCGCAAAATTATCAAATTTGTTCCCTTGAAGAAAATGGGCCATGGATCGAAACAAGTTGTAATCCGAAGGTACGAGGTCAGGACTAAATGGTGGATGAGTCAGGAAATCTCATGAAGTTCTGTAAACTTTTCTTTGGTTCGACTGCTGATTGTTGAGGAGTAAGTTCGCGAGGGACCTGTCTACAGGTCTTTTTCAACTTCCCCGTGGAGAGAAGATGGCTACTAACTGTAACTTTCGACACATCACACTCCCTGGCAAGTTCGCGAGTACTTGTGGACAGATTTGACTCAACAGCTTCCTTCAGAACTTCATCAACATCCATTAATGGCCGCCCGGAGCCATTCTTCCTTTCCATCGTCGTATCTCCACTTCTGAAATTTTTCAAACCAACGCCGCGCAGTGCGTTCTTCAAGGACACCTTACCCTTCATATTTCGTAATTTCACGAGTTGCTTCAGTGGATATGAATTTTTTTTTCCCAGCAATGTCAAAATTACGAGTATTTCGTAGGACACTGTCATGTTTCTTCTTTGAAATATATACCAGGTATGCAAGTTTAAAATGTCGTTTTAATTCCAATAGAATGCGCTCTTAGCCTATTGAAGGATTTGCTTATTTCTAAAAGCTATTTTGTTTGTTAGTCATTTGTTTACAAAAGTCAGTTGTTTTTAAGTCGTTTACGTGGACGTATCATACCTTTCTTTGGTGTTAAAAAATGTCTAATTTTAAGCCAAATAAAGAGCATTCGCGGCATGTCATGATTTTGTTATTTAATCAAAAGAAAAAGGCATCTGAATGTCATCGAATTCTTGTTGAGACTTATGGCGATGTTGCTCCAACCGTCAGGACATGTGAACGTTGGTTTCAAAGTTTCAAACGTGGTGATTTTGATGTTACTGATCAAAAACGAGAAAATCGACCAAAAAGTTTGAGGACTTCGAATTGCAATCTTTATTAGACGAAGACAATACCCAAACCCAACAAATGATGGCAGAACAGTTGAATGTCACTAGGCAAGCCATTTCCGATCGCCTGAGAGCTATGGGAAAGATTCAAAAGGTTGGAAAATGGGTTCCACATGAATTGGACGAACGACAGATGGAAAAACGAAAAACTGTGTGCGAAATGCTGCTTTTACGCCACGAAAGAAAGGGTTTTTTGCATCGAGTTGTAACTGGCGATGAAAAATGGATTTATTTTCAGAATCCCAAACGAAAAAAATCATGGGTAACGCCAGGACATCCATCCACATCGAGTGCAAGACCGGATCGTTTTGGGAAGAAGACAATGCTGTGTGTGTGGTGGGATCAGAAGGGAGTAGTCTACTACGAGCTTCTCAAACCCGGCGAAACAGTCAATACCGAGCGCTACCGACAACAAATGATCAATTTGAGTCACGCATTGATCGAAAAACGCCCAGAATGGGCTCACAGGCACGCCAAAGTCATTCTTCAGCATGATAACGCTCCTGCACATTCAGCCAGATTGACTAAGGAAACGATTTCTTCGCTTGGTTGGGAACTCCTACCCCACCCGCCGTATTCACCTGACCTGGCGCCTTCTGATTATCACCTCTTCTCATCGATGGGACACTCATTGGCGGAGCAACACTTCAACAATTTCGAAAACGTACGAAAATGGCTCGATGAATGGATTTCAAATAAAGATGAAGCATTCTTTTGGAATGGTATCCATATATTGCCCGAGAGTTGGGCAAAATGTGTAGAAAGCGAGGGTCAGTACTTTGAATAAAATATATTATACTTTTTTTTAAATTACTGTGTATATATTTTAAGAAATAAACGACATTTTAAACTTGCATACCTGGTAACTGAACTGAGGCTTTTTTTTTAAAAAGTCCAGTGTTAGAAACAAAATTAGAGAATGCTCTAAATGGATTATTAAGTATTGGTAAATAATAAATAGCATTAAAATATATACAGAGTTTTGAACTCTGGAATTTAATAAACCGGTCATTTTTATCTATACGCCCTATCACTTTGGAGAAAATGGTATTGTTGGAGTAATTTTGAAAAAAAAAACAATCAAAAAAGGCCTAGTGAAAATTGCATAATTTTGACTCGTAGACTTCAGGACAGCCATGGAAATAATATTTAAGCAATCATATAATCTTTAAACCAACATAGGATTCCGCGAGTGTTATTTATTTGAAATGGCGATATCTGAAAAATGGCTTTAAAAAAAAAAATGCATAGAAAAAGCTAGAAAATAAAACACATTTATCTATTCTGCCTACCTGCAAAAAGTATAGATCTGACACGAAACTGCGAGAAAATCAGAGCCTTGTGCTGGCCAGCAAACATATTAGACTGACTGATAAGAATACTGATATGTGTTCCACACTCAACTACTATCAATGATAAAATTCATATTTACCCACTTATCTTTATTTGGACAACTTTGTTATAGCGTGAACGTTTTAGTCGGAAATGTGAATAATATACATATAGCTGATTAGCATGAATGATATGTTTTCCATGAGAAGTTATCTTGGACGGATCATGAAGAGTTATTGTAGAGTAGAGGCTAACTGCAAAACGATTTGAGAAATCTTGCTGTTCATAATGAAAACAGTATTAGAGATCTAAGTTAAACAGATTATTTACTTAATGTGTGGTAAACACAAAGAGGATTTCTTCAGTTGTGACATAACAAGGGGCATTAAGAATTTTTTTTTTATAGAGCTTATTCTCTTGTGAGCCTTCTGAAAAGTAGATTGATAAGTCGTACAACGAAAAATTAGACTGTATCAATCTCTTGTTAGGTCAGTTGCTCAGTATTCGTGGGAGACTTGGACGCTCAGGAAGACACCTTCAGAACGAATAGACCGTTTCAAACAAGTAGTAGGGCTCAGTTTATCAGGACCAGCATTCAATATGAAGATATCCCCCAAATATTTTTTTAAAATATTAACTGACACAAGTTGAATTCAAACCATTACCCCCAAGGAACTATCATGTACGGCTATTGCGGCCTCTGTATAATAATTATATTGTACTACTGAACTAAGTATAAATACTGAAACATCGAATATAAAAATCCAAAACATAAAAATAATAATATTCATTCTAAAATAAAGTATTAAAATTGTTATGACTCACTGTTGTAATCCACGAGATATTGACACCAGTAACTGAAGAGCTTCGATATACAGTGGCTTTTATAGCTACGATAAGCTTTTTCATACTTATTGATTGGGTTGATTAATTATTAATTCCCCTTCTACCATATTTAAAGAACTTATGATACCGTAAACAGGTGATACTTTGAACAAAAAACGCTTTTAAAACAAAAATCCCTCTGGTGGGATAAATTTACTAGCATGTTTGTTCTATACATTTAATAATAAAACATAGAATGTGCTGCGATCGCTATAAGAGCACATGTTGGTTGTCCTCGGCCAATGTAAGCCTTTTTAAGGTATCATTTTTGACTGGTGTTTTTATAAACGTGTACAAACCTCATCTGGTCTGGCAGTAGGGTCGTTTCTTATTAGTAATGCATTGATTAACAATCTATTCAGCAACATTTTCTTTTTGTTTCATTTCTCTAACACTATTCTTTAATTTTATACCTTTTATTGGATTAAAAAAAATACTTCGAAGACTACTTTGAACAAATTTGTTAACGCATGTTAGAAGACGGTGTTACTTTAAACATTGTGCTATCGTCTGTTTTGTTATTTGGTGAATAATAACAATTAGTTTCATTCATATTTATAATTAAAACTATTTTAGATTTATGCCTTTATTATATAATTAAAATTGATGATAAAGAAAAAGGATAATAGTTTATCCCTAGTAAAATAAACAAATTAAGAACAATGAAATAAAATTAACAAAAATATTTAAATTTAAATAACTGAATTTTAATTGAAAAGTGTAAGTTACATTCGTACGTTTGCTCCTTAGCTTTTAGTAACTTATTATCATTCTTTTCGCCAACAATGTTTTTATTATTTATGTTTCATTAACAAATCTGATGAAGTGAACCCAATTGGCGGATTTACAGAAGAATTTTGCTAAAAATTTATTTTTTTCAATGTTTTTCGACTCAAAATAAAAATAGGAAAAATTTAAAAACATTGTTAAAAGATTTTAATTTGAAAATTAAAAGGGGTAAATTGAAGAAGTCTCCGAGCGAAGTGTTTTTGAGACAAAAATCATCCTTGTTCAATCCTAACTGAGGAGCTTCTTTGAACAAGAGAAAAAAAATATTCCCCTCTCCCTCTTATTGAAGATAGCGGAGTTGCTCATACAGGCTTTTGAAGCTGAGTTGTGTAGCTATCACATGATCCAAAAAACAAAACAAAGCGCTGCAGTGCAAAATGTGCAAAACCTGTTCATAGTAGCCCCTGGGAGGCTTTCTCCCTGTAACAGGCCTGAAGAAATACCAATTTCTTTAGATAGGGTCCGATCAACTTTTATTAGCATAACTGCGTTGTTATTATTCTGATAATTTTTCCTCCAACACCAATAGAAAATAACTTTCCCTAAAGCAGGTTGTGTTTAATAGAGTCAAAGGCTTTTTTAAAGTCAATAAAAGCTGCATAAATGAAACTGCTTCTTTGCCTCTAGTTGATATTTATTTTTAACATAAGCGTATATATATATATGATCAGCGCATCCTTTGCCTTCTCTAGAGCTAGCTTGCTCCTCTGGAATCAAATTGTTGGACTCAGCCCAAATCAAAAGTCTACTTGCTAATAAACCCGTAAATAATTTTGTTATTGTGTTCAATAATCCCTCTGTAGTTGTCAGGGTCTTTTTTATCTTATTTTTGTGCATAGGTTCAGTTTCGATTTTGCCCAAAGGTTTGGAACTTTTTTGGAACGTATTATACAACTAAATAGGTTTAAATGGTAAAGTTCCCATTTCGGAGTTGTGTTTTTAAATATTTCAGAGGTTATTTGGTCAAAACCTGCAGACTTCTTGTTTTTACTGCGTTATATTTGGAACTAAACCTCTTCTAAGGAAATATCAGTTTTGAGTAGTGGATGAGATACCGAGAAAAATTGAATTTCATAAATCTGTTTTCCCCGTAGTTTTCTTTATAAAATTTACTACATTCGTGGACTCCTACTTCATGCGTTTGATTGAATATTAGTTTATGTCGATTTACAGTTTCCCAAAATTGTTTACTATTTTTTACTTCTTGCAGGTTTTTTATTACAGATAGACGGGTCACTTTTCTTCTGGCAAAGAAAAACTTTGCAGTACTTCTAGAATCGGGTCGCAGCCCAATTAAAGTCATCATCATAAATGGCGCGACATCCCGTCACCGAGACTGGGCCTCCTCCAAAAGCTTCCGCCAGTTCGCTCGGTCGCTTGCCACAGCTTTCCAGTTTCGGGCAAGAAGAAAGAAGGGCCCGCGCGTCCGCAGAAACCGAGTCCATCAATCGAATGCTCGGTCGTCCAGCCTGCCGTTTTCCGTAGAACTCCTCAGTCAGCATCATCTTCGGGATCTCGCTGGCAGCCATCCTTTCCACATGCCCTGCCCATCGAAGTCGTTCGACTCTTACTAACTTGACTATGTCAACATCGTTGTAGAGGCTCTCTAGACCTCCATTACTCCTTCTTCTCCAGACGTTTTCCTGTCTAACAGGCCCAAAAATTCGTCTGAGGATATTCCTTTTGAAGACAAGAAGCCTGGACGCATCCAACATGGTGAACGCCCAAGCTTCTGAACCATAAGTGACAACTGGGCGGACTAGTGTTTTATACAGCTTGATTTTGGTCCTCTTGGAGAGCATCTTACTTCTAAAATATTTGGCAAGGCTAAAGTAGCATTGGTGGGCGGCTGCAATCCTCCTTTTTACTTCCTGTAATATATCGTTTTGGGAGTAGATTTCTGAGCCTAAATAGGTAAAGCTGGTTACCCTTTGAAATCGATAGTCTCCTTCTTCAAAATAACCAACTCCTCGTCCGGCAGCTCCAATTCGCATGTACTTTCTCTTGGTCTCTTTAACAACTAGGCCAAGATCCCTCGAAGAGTCTTTCAAAGCTGGAAATGATTCTCGTAGGGCTCGTTCCAATCTGGCAGCTATATCGAAATCATCGGCGTATCCAAGAACCTGGACTGTGCTGTTGAATAGGGTTGAGTGCAGTTGAATCCTTGACTTCCTCACAGCTTTCCCCCCGGCAAAATTAAATAGAAGACAGACCAAAGCGTCTTCCTGCTTAACACCACAATTTGTGACAAAGGGGTAGGAAAGATCAGCACCCACGCGCACCATACACCTTGACTTTGCCATTGTCATCTTTATCAGTCTGACCAATTTCATCGGATCGTTCATCTCTTTTAGGGCTCGATAAAGCTCCGGTAGGTCGACATTATCATAGGAAGACTTGAAATCGACAAAGAGATTATGGGTTACGATTCTATATTCTTTACATTTTTCCAGAATCAGTCAAATAAATAACTGAAACCACTTTTTAAAAACTTTATTTTAAAGCAAACTTACAAATAGATCTTAAACTGAAAACAACTATGTACAAAGGCTATGACTGAACTGATTGAACTGATTGCTCTCTCCTAGATCTGAGGAATATATATACTAGATCTCTGAGAATGCTGACTAAGAGGTATCTGAGGACTAGGTGGGTTCATAACTCCTCCCTTCTGAAAATTCGAACTCTGAGAGAAAATTGGGTCATTATGGACAAGGGGGAGATTTACTGGTGGGCTTGGAAATCCTCTGTTTTTACAAATTTTCAATACCTTATAATATAGTTGAATTAAATGAATTACAACAAAATAGGAGATGGTAATATAAACAAGCAATAATGGGGTAGAATACAATATTGGGTGATAACTAGTTTCTAAGGTTTCAAACTCTTCATGTGATATTACAGGTACATCTATTTTGTCAAATGTAATATTTAGTATTTTAAAATTAGTGAGCTTATGATTAATAGATAAAGTATCAGAATTTATATAAAATTTTCTAGTTTGGTTTACAATAATTTCCTTATTATCTAACTTAATAATAGAAGTAGTTGGTAAATTAACAGGAAAAGTTCCATTGCTGGATATGATTACATAAGATATATCAAAAGTTAAATAAACATCAATAATGTCAATATATTTAATAATAGGAGAAGGATTTATAATATTAGTAGAATACATTGTGAAAGATTATTCCTTAAAGCGCTAAAGATACAAGTGTCATTAATTATCCTAAGGTTAGTACAATAGTAATTAGTTTTAATAAAAGTACAATTAGCAGAGAACATTTCATGAATATTATACAATATAAGATTATGCTTAACTAGGGTAGTTATAACTTGATTGTTGTCCTTAATCGGGACTGATAAAAGATATATCGTATTATAGACTTGAGATAGTTTTGGTATTGATATTATATAATGAATTATATTTTGTCTGATTGTACAAGAGATTTTGCTAGTCAGCCAGGTAGTTTCTAAATCATTTTAAATTAGGGTCTTATCATCAATATCTGTCTGTTTAATTATGTTAGAATGAGGGATTCCCATTCTGCACATTTCCAAAGAATTTTCTATGTCAATTACTTGAATAGTTAAATAAGTAAGAACATTATATAGTTCGTTATAATACATTGCTGTCTGTAGTCTGTCCATTGTATTGGAGACTTCACTTAATTTAGCATTATTTTTATTTAATAACTTAACATCTTTTTCAAAAGTTTCTGTTAATTGTTTACTAATTTTTATTTCACTGGCAATGTTATGCTCCATTCGATAGTTGTTATGTTCTAAAGTTTCAATTATTTTATCGTAGTGGGCTTTGTCTTCCGCATCCATGTTTCCAGTAAGCCAGCTGATAGCGCTGCCTAAGCCATTTATTATTCCACGCCTGGTTCTGTTACCACATGTGCACATTTCTTGTGCAACTGTATTATTTTTGGGTTTAAGGGCAAACCTAAGTCTACTTAATTCATCAACTAATTTCGATAAGTCTAAAAAATTTATAACAGTTCTATATTCTGATATTACTTTCGATTCCGGAACTTTAAATGTTATAAGTCCTGACGAATGCTGAACACTGGTTACTTATATGCTGAAGTTACTATCAATATCGCTGAGGTCACTAGATACCATTTCTCCATCTGAAACAGGACCAAATAATTTTTTCTTGCGATTTCGTTTAGATTTTCTTTTTCTAGCAATATTGTCAGTATGAACTTTTATGGTTTTATATTTCTATCCATAAATGGTATGACAGGTTTATAAACATTTTCAGATTTATCCTTTATTCTTCTTTTGACATAAGGTTTATCTTGTTCTATCACAGCTTCCTCCCGATTCTTGTTTAATTTGTCGGTTCTTTCCTCTTTTTCTTTATTTATGGCTATTTTTAATTTATTGTGGACAATATTCATGTTTTTGTGATATTCACTTACGAGCTGTTCCTTAATTATTCCTTCATTCTTTTCAGGGTCTTTTATGATTCCGTAGGTAATCTCGTTTGGAGTAAGTTTAAGCGTTTGATTGATTGAATTATTAAAAGTTAGTGTTGCTAAATTTAAATTTATTTTAAAATCATTTCTTGGATTTTCTTCTTTTAAAGCTCTTAAGATTTCAATCAAAGTTGATTGGGCTCTATTTAAGAGTCCTAGGGAGTTAAGGTGGTTTGGCGTTGTATAGTAAGCTTCTATTCCTAATGATTCAAGGAAATTTCTGATTAAGTTGTTACTAAATTCTTTTCCGTTGTCCATTTTTATTCTAATGGGATTTGGAAATAGGGCCAAATATTCGGTTAGTACCTGAAATATATTAATTGCATTTACATGTTTACATAATCTTGCGAAAAGTTTTTTTTTTGAAAAGGTATCTATTATGGTTACTATATTATGAGAATCAAACTTTAATATGTCTATCATTACTTCTTCAAAAGGTCTTTCCATTGTTGGGGTTATTTGATATTTAGTTTTAATAGGCTTTCGCTCATATTTCACTTGCCTGCAAATAGAACATTTGTTTATAAATTCAGATATGTCATCTTTCATATTGGGCCAATAATAATTTCTTTTGAGTTTCTCAAATGTTTCTATTATACCTCTATGGTATGATTTTCCTGTATGGTGCGTTTCTAACAGCTCTTCTTGCTCATCTCTTTCTAATACGTCGAATAGTTTTCTTTTATATCTTTTTATTTTTACGGTGGGGAATTTATTAAACTATTATTTCGGTCAATTTGTTATATATGGCTTAAAATTCAGTCCTTACAGACTCAACGTTTGGTTCACAATAGACACCATACACGGTTTTTGGTTTTATTAGATCAAGAAGTGTTTCTTCTAGGTTATTTTTCCAAGGGTATGGAGTTTCTAAATAAATTCTTGTCTTACCGAAGGGTTTAGTAATAATGGGTTTGGCTGAACCCCTTTGAATTAAAATTTGGAATTTTTCAACATTTATTGCTCTATCTTCTGGTACTATAAGAATCTGTTCATTGCTTGAATCTTTAGAATGTTGGGTTGGAGCTAAACTTAATTGTTCATTTTGAGGGGGAGGTAATTCTTGCAAAATTTCATCATAGTCTTCTGGAGGTATTGGTGGCAATTCTACATTACTTGTTTCTTGTAAAATTTTCTCTAGTTCTTCATCTGGATCTATATCCATTTCATCAATTACATTTAATTCATATTCATTTTCTATATTAATTCTGCTTAGAGCATCGGCTACAAAATTGGTTTTTCCGTCAGTATATTTTTTGTCAAACTGAAATTCACTTAATAAAAATATCTATTTCATGATTCTTGTATTATTATTTTCATCGTAAACAACCACTGTAATGGTTTATGATCTGTGATTATTGTAAATTTTTGACCGTATAAATATGGTTTGAAATGTTTGCAAGCGTACACAATGGCAAGGAGTTCCTTTTCTATATTGGAATATCTTTGTTCAGTTGCGGAAAGAGTATGAGAGGCGAACGCTATAGGGTGATCCCTCCCTTCTGAAATTTGGGAAAGTACTGCTCCCAGTGCTGTATTACTAGCATCTGTTGTTAGTAACATGGGGGAGTTAAAATCTGGGTATTAAAGTATCGGGGCATTTATTAAATGTAGTTTAAGTTGTTCAAAAGCGTTTTTGTATTTGGAAGGGTCAATATTACTCTCGTCTCGTAGCTGATTAGTTAAAGGTTTTGCTATCTGAGCATAATTTTTTATAAATTTTCTGTAATACCCTGACATTCCCAGGAATTGTTTAATTTCTTTAATGGTTTTTGGCAAAGGAAATTTTTCTATCGCATTAATTTTTTTTGGGTCGGTTTTAATTCCATCTTTTGTTAATATGTGCCCTAAAAATGATAATTCAGTTTTCATAAATTCTTTCTTATCTAGTTGAATAGATAGTGAATGTTCTTTTAGTTTTCTTAATATAGTTTCAATATGTTTCAGGTGATCTTCGGGAGTTTTAGAATAAATAATTATATCATCCATATAGACGAGCGTGTTGTCGGTGTTAGATAGCATTGAGTTCATTGCACGCTGGAATGTAGGAGGTGCATTGCTCAGCCCGAAGGGCATTCTTAGAAACTCATAATGACCTGTGTCTGTCGAGAACGCAGTTTTCTCAATGGACTCGCTCGACATCTCAATCTGGTGGAATCCTGAAGTTAAATCAATTGTTGTAAAATATTTTGATCCATGCAGTTTATTCAATAAATCTTCAATATTAGGTAGAGGGAATCTATCTGGTATTGTTTCAGCGTTTAGTTTCCTATAATCAATCACTATTCTAATTTTCTTTTTACCCGATGCATCTTCTTTTTTTGGGACTATCCAAACTGGGCTGTTGTAAGGGGAATTACTCTCTCTGATAATACCATTTTTTAACAATTTATTGATTTCTTTCTTCGTCGACCTTTTCCTTAAAATATTGTGGGTATCTGTAATTTCTGGTATAAATTGGTTTATCCGTCTTCAATCTAATTTTATGTTTCAAAAGGTTTGTCGGCTTTAACTTTTCGTTTTCCGACTTAACAATTTCTGGATATTTCATCAAAATATCAAATAATTTTACTTTAGTATTCTTTTCTATGTGATCATGTCTTACTAATTGATATAATTCTTTTTTATTATTAATGATATTCAATTCATTTCTCTCAATATTCATTATTTCACCATTTAATATTTTTATTTTTAATTTATTAAATTTAATTTCTTTTATATCTTTTGTAATATTAATTTTAGTTTCTAATGCTTCCATTGTATCCATTCCTAATAACAATTCATATTTTTGACTAAATTTAAATATCTTAAATCTAACTAAAAATTCATCTCTCAACCCTAGCCTAGGAGCAAGATCAATTAGCACTGAACCATTTCCTCTCTCACTTCCTACGGGGGTGATGACTATGAACTCTTCCGATTTAATTTCAGTTCCTACGGGTACGGAACGGGGGTTTATATAATTAATTTCGGATCCTGTATCCACTAACCAATGGTCGCCAGTATTGTCTTGAAATGAAGGAGAATCATGTAAAAGATTTAGACGGTATACTGGGCATTGTCTGGTGGTTCCGTTTTTTTTTTTTCTCCTACTCCTAAAAAATTTTCAAATTTCGTTTCCAATTCCGCCAATCTTGTTTTTAATTCCTGATTTTCCTCTTCCAGGTGATGGAAGTTGTTACTTTTCACTGTTCTCATAGAAACAGTGTTTTGAGAATTTGGATTTTGATGTTGGGGTTGGTTATAAGTTTGTTGTTGTTGTTGTTGATTATTAAAATTAAAATTTGAAGGGTTATATGGGTTTCTCATTAGGTTACTATGACCTGTATATGGCTGTTGGTCTTTGTAGTAATTTTGAGGGTTTCTATTATATCTCTGCTGAACAGATCCTTGGTGGTAATCGTTCTGTGGTTGATGATATTGGGGGACTTTATTGTAATTAGGATGATTGTAATTATTATTTGATGGGTTTTGATATTTTTTGGGTTTTGTTTTGTTTATAATGGTGGGGCTGGTAGTTTCTACCATGACCTTAGGGGTATAAATCTTCCATGATTATTCTGCATTCGTTGTACAGAATTTTCATGTCTGAAAGTTCTCGAATAGTAATGTGATTCAGGGTGTCTTTTAATCTAGGATGTAAATTCCTGATCACGTGATCGACCAATATTCTCATTTGTGTGGCGGTTTCCTGTGGTTTATTTTCGATAGATATATCAACTAATATTCTATTTTTTATAAGTATTTCATAGGGGATTACCCGGTTTATATAGTCAATTGGGTGTTCATTCCGATTAATGGAAATTTGTGATGCTTTGTATTGTAGGTTCGTTGTTGTCCTACTGTCTCTAAACTGATTTATTAATCTAGTTTTGAGCTCGTTCACGGTCATAAAATTTTCGTACATGCATAGATGTCTTGCCGTACCTTCTAATCGAAACAATGCTTTTTGTAATAGCAATTGTTCATTTTCCTCCCTATTAAGTATGTTTTCGTTGCAATTGGCATTATAAATAAGATCAATTGCTTTTATAAAAAAAATACGAGTCGTGACGGGTCACCGTCATAATGTGGTAGGTGATCGTAAAATTCTTTTGTCATTAGTTTAGTAGTCATTTTGTTAATTTCCTCTTCAATTTTCTCTAACTCAAACCTATTTTTATTTAATATCTTTTTTTAATTTACCCTTACAATAATCTTTTTGCATACAAATTAAATGTTTAAAATGTTAATAATAATAAAATGTTAACAATAATAAATGTTTAAAAATGTTTACCTTAAAATAAAGACATAATACACCTTAAAGAGTGTTTTATGGTGAAGTCCAGTATTTAATATTTTTCTTGACTGGCGCTGAAGTATTGAAATACACCTTCAAGTGAGCTGCTCCAGATCCTGTTCAATATTTCATCGGACCTTCTTGACCAGTTCTTCAGAGTGGTAGGCGAGTATCCCAAATCCTGTTGACCAATGGGTCTATTTCGTCAGATTTTCTTGAATAACTTTGCCAACCTTCTTCTCTTCTAACTTGAAGTGAACCAGTCCCTATTTGGACGCAAAATAAATAACTGGAACCACTAATTCACTTTTTAAAAACTTTATTTTAAAGCAAACTTACAAATAGATCTTAAACTGAAAACAACTATGTACAAAGGCTATGACTGAACTGATTGCTCTCTCCTAGATCTGAGGAATATATATACTAGATCTCTGAGAATGCTGACTAAGAGATATCTGAAGATTAGGTGGGTTCATAACTGTCTCAATGTAAACAGCTTGGTCCTTTCCAAGCTCCTTGGAAAGTTAATATGCAAGGATGTGTGGGTAGGGGGCAGAAAGATTAATAGTTGGCCTTTTGCTGTATTAAAAAATACATTCTAAGGCCGCCTGAATATGATTTGTCCTGAAAGTCTTTAAAATAAATCTGAATAGTCTTTAATATGGGTGTTGCGGCACACCCAATTCTTGAGGTTTTGAAAAAATAGAAATAAAAGATCTAAAACTAACACTAACAACAAGAAAAAACAGAAAATGATGTCTATGGTCACATCACTGACCTGATTGGCTGATAGTTATACCTTATTGGTTCTTGAGGTGTCTTGGTTACGGTCCGTTCGGTCTGAGCTGGGTTCACTATTGTCATGACAAAGTTTTCTGATGAACTCTCAATTATCCCATTACGAACAGACAGGCTTCCAACCTCGTCTAAATGTTGTACATTCACTTTCACGTGTACAACATTATGTTACCACTGCTCTTCTTAAAAATCACGCCACTGCTATGATCTCCCTTGATTGTACAAAAGCTTTTGATTGCGTTCAACATGAGCAACTTTTTCTTCAACTTCTTCATCACGAATTTCCTCCTTTCCTCTTTAATCTACTTCGGTCTTTTTCCTCAAATCGTTCCTTTTGTTATAGAGTTGGAAACTCCTTGTCATCATATAAGCCCTCTCGGATTGGTGTTCCACAAGGCTCTGTACTTTCTCCTATCCTCTACTCCATTTACACAGCAAATGTCATCGGCACACGTTACCCACGCGTCGAAATATCAGCTTATGCCGACGATATTGCGATCTACAGCTCCTCCATCAGCACTACAAAAGCCCTTCAAAATATACAAGCGGTGGCTCAACAAATTTCAGATTCCCTTTCCAATTTAGGTATTTGTATAAATCCTTCAAAAACTGACGCCATAGTTTTCTCATTTTCCCGTCAATCCCAAAGGAAAAAGATCCAGGTAATCAAGCTTAATAATACCGAAATTCCGATTGTATCATCTATTAACTACCTTGGTGTTCGACTCGATCGACACCTAACCTTTTCCAGTCATTTCCGTCATCGTCTAAACTTCACTCGACAAACATTCACTTCTCTTTCGCATCTCTTTCGCTCTCCAACTTTATCTGTCCGATTGAAACTTCTTCTTTATAAAGCTATCCTTCGTCCTAGACTTCTTCATGCAGCTCCTCTTTTTCGGCACTTAGTTCAAGATACCATCAATAAATTAAACAGACTCCAAAATAGAACACTAATGACTATACGAAGACAGTCCCCTTGGCGTACAGACCGACTGACTGATTTTGCATCTCGATTTAATCTAGAAAAACCCCTGTTCAGTACATAAAACGTTGTCACATCAAATTTTACGACATGCTTCCTACCCTTTCCAATCCTCTTTTTTCTTCTTTAAATCCTCCTTCAAAGCCAACCAACTGGAATGGAAGGACAAATTCCCGTCTTAAAACTCTCTTTTAATTTTTGTTTATTTATTTTTTTTTATTTTTTTTTTTTTTTTCCTATCTGTCTAATTATTTATGCCTTTTTTTTTTTTCCTTTGTTACTACCTTAATCTCAGTGTAACATCGTCACTGAATGTCGCTATTTATCTGTAACACTATGTTTTTTTTTTTTTTTTTTTTTCTAACATTCAATCACATTAAAACATCCAAAGGGATGATATTTTGTAAAACTCTGTCTAGATACATTATATTTTAATGATATATGTATCAATATACTATTTATCTTTTGAATAAAGATGTTTTGAAATAAAAAAAAAAAACAAAGTTTTCTGCTAACGGACGGGAGGTGGCGCTGGAGAGAGGATGTTGAAAAGAGGGTTGGTCAAGAACTGCAGCGAGTCCAGGAACTTGATGTTGCGTCTTCGGAAGAACTCGGGGATCGTCAGGAGGTCGAAGATGTCATGCAGAGCCGGGGGCTTCGTCTTCTTCAGAGTGGTTGTCCTGACGATCTTCCTGAGCATTGAGTCCTGAAATCGCTGAAGAAGCCTGGTGGTTCCCTCTGAGATGCCTGTAAGAAGAGGTGCACCGTATAGGAGAGCCGGTCTCAAGATGCTTTAATATATACACATCTTGAGCCGGAGGGAAAGGGCGGGAGAGGAAAGGAGGTGATGGAGGTGTCTGACCCTTATTCTCACCTTGCGGTGTGTCCTGTAGCAGTGGGCGAAAAATTTGAGGCCCCTGTCCAGGGTTATGCCCAAATATGCTATGGAATTGGAAGGGGCAATGATGGTGTCTGCCACCCTGAGGGACTTCGGTAATGTCGCTCGAGAATTTGCAAAGTCGATCAGCCTTTGACCATTGTGATTAATGAATTAGGCGGTAAGCTCCCGTAGTCGGACGGTGTATCTGTTCCTGGCCTACTTGTACGTTTAGAACTCCCAGAACTATCTTAGCATCGTTACCAGGACAGGCCGCGAAAGCTCTCACTAGATCTTCATAGAAGTTCACTTTTTCTTCCTCTAGTGATACCTCAGTAGGTGCATGGCAGTTGATAATACAGGTGTTAAAGGATTTCCCTTTAAGACGGATATAGCATAGACGGGGAGAGATGGGGGTAAATTTTAGAACCAGTTGGCGGGCTCTTTCTTCTGACAATAAATCCAGTGCCAAAGCTGTGACGTGTTTCATGGCAGCTTTATTACAAGGTGTGATATTTCTTCTCAAGGGTACCACTACCAAGCCATCGGACTTCCTGGATCGCTGCTATGTCAATCTGGTAATCGTCGATAATAATAAGGAGCGCCCGAAGGGCTTCTAGTCTGTATAAAGATAAAATATTCCAATAAGCAATACGTAGGTCAGTTTGGCGGTTCTTGGTCTTATTCCGTTGAGATAATCTGGCTTCATTACTTTTAGTTTTCGTGATAATTGGTTTTAAGGCTAGTAGGTTATCAGCCTACTGTCCCCGAGTCAGGTGGAGGGGCTGTCTCCTCTGAGCTCCTTGACACCACTCCCCCTTTACCTAGGCTAGAACTGGTGTGTACTGTAGATGACCTTAGTCTCTAGTGTGGGGTTGGTTGTGGTATGATGTATACAGTGTGGAATGTAGTGCATGTGTTCCCCCTACCAGGAGGACCGCTGGCTGACTTATGACTGGGTTACACAAACGAGATCAACCTTCGAATCATTAGGTTACAATAAGGATTTTTCTCGTATTGAGAAAAATTATTTGATAAGAGGAAAAGATGATAGTTTGTAAAAAATTACGACTCACTTTTTATCCATATAGTTAAGTACACCTCAATAGGATTAGAAATATAATAAACAACGTGTAATATTCCCTCTCTTATAAAAACCCTATAAAAGGCCACCCCCACCTAGCCTCATCAGACATTCTGTACGTGACCGCTGAGGCGTGCGGTTATACTATGCTCGAAGTCTTGTATTAAGTTATAAATTGTGCTTTTTCTTGATAAATGTATGTAATTCTCTATAAAAGTTCTTTTTAAAAACTTCAACTCGCGATCCTTTTATTTAGCTGGCGCCCGAACGGAGGGACTTTTGGAAGTGTAAACGTAACTTCGCGGCAGTTCTATCTTATTTCAGGTACAAAACAGCGAGACCTCTTTCCACTGGCATGAGAAGATTGGGAGCTGAGTATTAGAAGTATACATCAGCAGATCTTCAAGTCTTTGGGAGCACTTGGGTATTTCAATACCTTAACCAAAAGGACCTACGACCTCTTGCTAAAGAATCGACGGGAAGGAGCTGAAGGAAGAAGACATCGAGAAGACATTGGGAAGACATCGTTGTATCCAGAAACAGGTATTATTAATTTATTTTTATTTTATTTTTTGTAATTTAAATATAATTTAGTAATAAGTATAATAATTTAGAATATTAATTTAGCATTTATTTTTATAAATAAGTTTGAAGAAAAATTGAGTAATTTAAAAATAACAGGTTCAACGTTAATCGATAAAAATAGCAATATGGCACTAGAAATAAAAAACCACGACTTAGCATTAATCCCGGAGTATGACGGAAATCCGTTACAATTAGTAGATTTTATCAGGAATAGAGAATTTTTATATAATTTATATTGCAAGGAGGATATCACTCATAAAAATACCAATCAGGCTAAATTAGTTTTAACTATATTAAATAAATTAACTGGAAAAGCTAAAGTCACCGTTTATGATAAAGAATTTAGTACCGTCAAAGAAATAATAAAATTTTTTATAGAAAAAATATCAGGACACAAGAACTCGGGAACAACTAATTTCGGAAATTCCAAATACGCGTACTTACCATAACGAGAACCCACTCGATTTCTTAGAACGACTAGGCCAGAAATGATGTGACTTATACGCACGCATTTATTCAGATAACGAAATACTTGACAAACAAGAGGAAATGTACAGATATGACAAACAAATATCACACCACGCGGTTCATAGTTTACATTCGGCATTGACTGACTTCATTTACCATATTAAATTCGACAGCTTGGAACACCTCGAGGAAATATTAAGAAATAGCGCGGCTCACATCGTACACAGACTATACGGTGATACCAACCGCAACAGTATCAGCATAAACAAGGTCCAACCCTTAATACCTTTAATAATAATAATCAGCATAACTTCCGGCCAAAGCAACGAGCTATAGAATATTTAACTCGAATTTATAATCAACCGTGGGATCCTTGATCGCACATCGCAACATCGATTTTTCAATAAAACCCCTCTAGAAATTTTAGGCAAAATTATCAACAACCCCAAGTAGATTCAAATATAGTTTCGATGAGAACGGTTTCTAATAGAGTGCACGCAATAGAGGAGGAAAAAGACAAACAAAAAAAATGTTATTGGAAAAAATTGAATTATTAGAACAGAAACAGGATCATTTTTTAGGATCAGGCCCATGCACGAGCAGACCTCCGGACTTAGATCAGATATAAACAATCAGTTAAATTTTAATAATAAACAAATCGCCGAAAATGATCCTAAACAAACTTCGCGTAATATAGAATTAAATGATTTAAATTTAAATAATGATTTGGCCAATTTAATTGATAAATTAGGAAATAAATGGTTAATTAATACGGGTGCCACAAAAAATTATATACACCCCGATCACATTCCACGCTATTCGGAAATAATTAAGAAAGACGTCGCGATAAAAACCTCTACAAGAAGAGCGGAAGGGTCACAAAGCTTGATAATCAACCTAAAGCCCCTGATAGGAATCAATCAAAAAGTTAAATTCCTAATCTTTCCGTTTAGTAATAGATTTCAGTTTCTATTAGGTTATGAAACTATGAGAAAACTAAAATTAAAAATTGATTTAGAAAAAAATGAATTAGAATATAATAAAAAAATATTTAAATTAGAAAATTATTTATTTTTCACCGACGATAAAAATGAAATAAAAACTTAATCCGCGACGAACATATAAAACCGGAAATAAAAGAAAGTGTAGAAAATTCTGAAAACAATTTTAAGAGTGTGGAAGAAGCGTATAATTTAAAATACCAAGAACTTGAAGAACTTAATAAAAATAAAGAAACAGTCCAAAATGAATATTTTAATTTAAATAGAACAATAGAAACCACTAATAAGTCACAGGAAGGAAAAGAAAAAATATAATTAGTAAAATCAAAGAAACGGAAAACAAATTCAAAACTAGTGAAAGAAACGAACAATTTAAAAGCTTCAGAAAGTAATTTGGAAGTAACTGTTGAAAAATTAAATAATAAAGTAACAAAAGTTCATGATTTGAACCAAAAGACCTTGAAAGAAATAATGGCTTCTATTTCCATAAAAAGTAGGCATGGTCATTGCCACAATAAGTAAAAATTTTAAAGCTCAACTAAATGTTGCTTTAGGCGAGAAAGCAGTACAAAATTTGTTTTAAAACGGAATGGTTAAAATAAGACCAAGTAAATCAACTTATAATTCTCCGCTTTGGATTGTACCAAAAAAGATGTATAAATATAGAAAAAAAAAACAAGTAAAAATATTTAAATCGGATAAATTTTTGATTCTGGTAACTTCGAATTCAACATCAGTAGAATTTTTATTAATATTCATATCCATACCAGTTTTTGCAAATACTTACATTTATTAGTATCATCACTAATATTTAATAATACGTTTTAACTATTTCTATAAAATTTTACATTCATTTAGATTGCAAAATTTAGGTTTATGTTGCTTCTCATCACAATGTTTCGTTTATAATTAATATTAATAGATACGTAATTTTGAAAAGAGCAATCCTGCGCCTGCCCATGGTGTGAAGGACCACACCTCATTGAACAATGCCCGAAGAAGACCACAGCCGCTCCAGTATGCGCTAACTGCAAAGGACCACACGCCGCCTTCTCCAAGGAATGCAGCTACCGCCAAGGGCTAATAAAACAAAGGAGGGCTAAGACCAACAACGCCCCGGTCTCTGTTCCAGCTCCGGCTCCGGCTCCGATAATGGACGAAAAGAACTTTCCCTAGCCCAAGCCTGCACGAGGCAGCCGCTCCTTCGCGGAGGCATCCGGATGGGACCAGCAGCAGCAGCCGTCGACTACTTCGAAGAAGTCAACCAGCCAGCCCCGGGTCAACGTTGAGAAACTATCTGAGGTGGTACCATACGCCGCTCCTATAGTTGACAACAACTTACTTTATAGGGTCATCGGACGTATGGACCAGATGATGGATGCTATGACCAACCTGATGGGGCTCGTATCTAGACTCCTTCAAAAAAATGATGGTTGAAGCCTTAGTGATTAACTATAACATCCGAGGTTTCGGCACTGCCCAACCCGAACTGGAGGTACTCCTGCTACAATACAGACCGGCGGTGGTGGCCCTGACTGACACCATGCTCTCCCCAACGACCAGACTATACATCACGGACTACAACGTCTATAGGGAGGCTGTCAGAGATGGTGAAAGGCAGGGAGTCGCCATCCTGGTGAGGAAAGACCTGTCATCGAGACTCGTCCCGAACCCAGTGGATTGCTGTGATGGTGTTCACATGATCACGGTGGATCTGCGGCTGAAGCACAGGTATACGTTTGCCTGTGTCTACAGGAGACCCCGGGCGGCAAATACACCTGTTCCTGACCTATTGCTTCACGCACAGTCGCGTAGCAGGTTTGTCGCCCTGGGCGACCTCAATGCCAAGCATCCGGCGTGGCTGTGTCGCAACAGCAATCCAGTAGGAAATATCATCACAAGGATGCGACTCCAGGTCTACCACCCTGGCGTTCACACCTTCCGCTCGGACTTCGACCCTACTAAGACATCGACTTTGGACCTCCTGATCACCAGGGACATGCACAGCGTCACCGACTGTCGAGCACTACCGTTCAGCACCTCTGATCATCGCCCTGTACTCTACATCTTCGAGGGCACTCCAGCCACACCACCGGCTACAAAGTACAGGCTACAGAAAGCGGACTGGAAAAGGTACAGGGCCTTGATCAGGGAGTGTCTCCCTAAGGTGACGCCTTGCCTGACCCCTGGTGAGATTGATGCAGCAGTGGAGACCATCACAATCACCATCCTTGATGCAGCCGACGCCAACATCCCGAAGTTTGCTCCTCTACCAAACTACCTCCGACCTCCACCCCTACTTATCCCGGAGCTGATAAAGCAGAGGAACAACCTCCGAAACATATTCTGCCGCACAAGAGACTATAGTTCGAAGCCGTCCATCAACGCCATGACCAGGCAAATTGCCAGGCTCATGAGCGATTGGAAGACGGCCTTGTGGCACGACTAACTACTACGGACTCACAACGACCATGGACAGTTTTGGAGGTTGGTCCGAACCTTTGTTAATAAAAGGAGGGCGGTTTTCCTGACCGATGGGGACCAGCTGCTCACATCTACTGAACAGGCTGAACACCTAGCCCGCGCATATGCCGCCAAGGATGCTGAGAAACGAGTGATGCTCCGCAGCCACCACTTGGACTACTACCGAGCCCCAATGAGACGGCCATCTTCTCAACTTATAAGGAGCTCGAATCAGTCCTGCGCCGCATCAAAGGGAAGAAGGCATCCGGACTGGATGGTATTCCCACCACGCTGCTGGTGATGTTACCCAGGAGGGGCAAGGCCTTCCTGCTTAACATCTTCAACTCATGCCTCCGGATCGCCTACTTCCCTGTGGCCTGGAAGAACGCTGTGGTGGTACCACTCCTGAAACCTAAGAGGTCCGGGAATGTTGCGGAGCATTATCGTCCGATCAGCCTCCTTTCCCACATCAGCAAGGTGTTCGAGCGGCTGATCCACTACCACATCCTTGACCACTGCCGCCGTGAAGATGTTATTCCACCAGAGCAAACAGGCTTCCAGCGTGGTGTCGCGTGTGAACATCATCTGGCTAAACTCCAGGCTCACACCATCGAGCAGATGCATCGGAACAAGGCCACGGCGCTCATCTCGCTGGATTGCACTCAAGCCTTCGATTGCGTCTCGGACCCCTTGCTGCTGCACCGACTGGAGGAATTCCGGTTTCCTGTCGCCCTGTGCCGACTGATCGGAAGCTACCTCAGCGGAAGATCATTCGTTGTGCGGGTCGGTGGGAGCCTGTCTTCGCCAGTCCCCTCCACCTGTGGTGTACCTCAGGGGTCAGTGCTGGGCCCAATCTTGTTGAACATCTTCACGGCACCAGTCGTATCCATAAAGCACCCTGAGGCGGTAGTGGCTGCATACGCTGACGACATCGCGGTCTACGCGTCCAGCCTCAACCCCGGCCGGGCCCTCAAGATGGCTGAGAGGGCGACCTCCACCATCGTCGAGGCGCTGAAGACATGCGGCATTAAGGTGAACTCTAGAAAGACTGACGCCACAGTGGTGTCCTTCAGTAAGCGCGGCAAATATCAAAAACTGCCGAAGAGTTTTACAGTGGATGGCATCGAGCAGACCATCTCCAGCACCATCGTATACCTTGGCGTCAGTATCGACAGGCACCTCACCTTTTCGACGCATGTTAGAAGCAGAATCAAGCTGGCCCGGGCGCGGACATACCGCCTCCATCACCTCCTTACCTCACCCCAGATATCCCTTAGGCTGAAACTCCAGATTTATAAGTCCATCATCAGACCCGCCCTCCTCCACGGTGCTCCACTGCTGCATCATATGTACGAATCTACACTACACGCCTTACAGACGTTCCAGAACACCGTCCTTCGGCGAATCGTCCGCGGCACCAGCCTTGAGAGGGCCAAAAACACCCGGATCCTCGAGGAGCTGAAGATGCCCACGATCCCGCCCTTTATCAGTCGCCGGCACGGCAAATTCTTTGACGGGCTGAGCTACTGTGCCAACCCTCTCTTCAGGGACATAGCCCCGCCTCCCAGGCCTGGGAGGTGGCAAGGCACGATCCCCTTAGCGTACGTACTCGCCGAGGGAAGGGGTTCAGACCATACGGACTGACCCGATATGACACACCATCGCCGGCAAAGTGTATCCTCCGCACTCGACATGTAGACGGATTGCCTCCAGCAGACTGAGACCCTCCAGAGATGGCAGAGCTACAAATGAATCTTAAAATGCCGAAAGGCAATAAAAGATCCATTACCATAATTTTCCTTTCTTTGTATGAATTTATAATAAAGTCGGAAGTTAGGAAAAAAAAAAAAAAAAAAAAAAAAAAAAAAAAAAAAAAAAAAAAAAAAAAAGCAATGGATTTCTAACAAATCAAAAGTCTATTTAATTTTATTAATAATAATTTAGTTGATAATAATTAATTGTATGTTAATATAATTAGTCATTTAAAGAACATATTTATTTATTACTCGGATAATAATCTTAACATTCATATATGCGTTTCGGGCTAAATACGTTTAGGATTAAACTGTTGTATTCGTTCCTTTTAAGCTTCTATTATGCTTGCTATTTAAACAATTACATTGTATCAACGAATTAAAGAATCTGTAAATTAAAACTAATTATTTTATTTTATCTTTTCTAACGATTCAATTCAAATAAAATGAGGTATGATAATTTTATTTAATGTTCTGTTAATCACTGGAATTTAAATTTTAAATATAAAAATAAAGGGATAAACGATTTCACAGATTTAAGTTTAAATATAAATGCAATAATTTTCACAGCAGTCGACACATTTTCGAAACATTTATTTGCCCAAACTTTACATTCAAAAAATGCAATTAATATCTGCAATGCACTAACCAACTACATGACATATTTTCCGACACCGTTACAAATATCGTTAGACCAAGGGACTAAGATGAAGAATAACTTAGTTAGACAATTTTGTGAAGAAAACAGCATTCTCTTGCATTATACTTCAGCTAGTCACTCCAATTCACTAGGATTACTAAACAGGGTTCATTCTACTTTAAATGAGTTATTAAGAATAATAGGGAAATAAAGAGACAAATGTTCAATGCAACAAAAATTAAGATTAGCAGTAATAGCCTACAATAATACTTTAAACAATAAACTAAAACTAACACCCAACAAAATTACCTTCGGAACCTCTAGATTAGAATCAGAAAAACATATTGACCTGACTGAACAGTACGTATTAAAATATCATAAAGATCAACAACTACTACATAAATTAATTAGATCGAAAATAAATAATGAAAAAGAAATAAGAACTGAAAAATTAAATAAAAATAGAGAAGACCCCTTAGATATTCAAAAACAATTAGGAGACATAGAATATTTAAAAAATACTCAAGCAAATATAAAAAGCAGGGACAAGTTAAAAAAAAGTGAATGTGCTAGTAAAAGATAAAAGACCAATTAAAACACATATTGACAATATTAAAAGGCCCACTAGAAAAAAAAGGAAAAGGAAACAATCTATTTCAGACGACGATAGGGAATCTCTTCGCGTTAATATTTCGGACATTTCGGATAATTACGACTCAGACGACCCAGATAGTGGTTCTGATTAAAAATATTTAATTTTATTTAAACAATATTAAAATGTCTTAAAAATCTTTTATTTTAATAAAATGTAATGAATATTAATAGTATTAAGAAGAAGTGTTTGTTTTGTATTAAAGGAATTATCTGTATTTATATTTAACTGACAATGCTGTAATTTATTTAAATAAAATCGGACTTTTGTATTCTGCTGTATATTATTATGTTCAATGTTAACAATGTAAAAGATCATTCAAATTATTATTGTATTTCACAGTAATGTTATGTTTGATTTATTTTGTAATTAATATTTTTTTTATTCACTATAATAAATATTAGGATATTATTATTTTGTCTTGAAATATTATTTTGATTGATCGTTGAGAAAAATATGTATTTTATTTTTGAAATAATTATAAACTATAATTAGAAGGGTATTTGAATTATTATTTTGATTTAAAATATTATCGTTTTAATTGAGTAATTTTGAATTTAGAAGTATTATTTATAATAGAAGAAACTAATTCAAAGACTCTTATTTTATTTTCCTTTTGTTTAAATAATGTATTGATATTAAAATGTATTGTTTAGTATTAAGAAATATCCTGTTATCTTTCTGTTGTACTTTAGCATGTAAGAAATTATGAGATGTATAAACATTTTTATTTTTGTAAATAGTCTTAGCTTAGTATCCAGAAAAAGGACAAGGTCTAATCCTTTTGTTTCTGATAATTGTAGAAAATCCTATTCTAGTGTTAGACGTACAAGGTTTAATCTTTTTATTTTTCAAATGTACAAATCCTAACTTAGTAAACAGGAAAATCAAAGTCTAATCTTTTTGTATTTATAAAAGTGCCTAGAGCATCAAGAGACGTACAAGGTCTAATCCTTTTATTTTTGTATAAACTTAGAGTATAAGGTCTAATCCCTTTTGTTTATAGAATGTTATCTATTTAAAACTTGGTGTAAAAGGTAATCAGAAATGTACAAGGTTCAAACCTTTTATTTACGGAAATATTTAATTGAATTGTATAGAATCTAACCTATATACACTAAGATATTTGCTCCATCGGGGACCTCGGAACTTGGGGGGGGGGGAGGAGTTATGTACACCTCAATAGGATTAGGAATATAATAAACAATTTATGATATCCCCTCTTCCAAAAACCCTATAAAAGGCCATCCCACCTAGCCTCACCAGATATTCTGTACGTGACCGTTGAGGCGTGCGGCCATACTATGCTCGAAGTCTTGTAATAAGTTATAAATTGTGCTTTTTCTTGATCAATGTATGTAATTCTCAATAAAGCTTCTTTTTAAAAACTTCAACCTGCAATCCTTTTATTTAGCTATATATATCAACAGGGCTTTAAATTCAGCCGCGAACCCAAGCTACAGGTATGTTAGCAGTTTTAACATTGGAAAACCGGAAAAATATTTATCATTTAAAGTTGGCTTCTACAAAGTGAGAATCGTCAGTCAATTAAGAGTTTCTAGCCCAGTCATCAAGCTGTACCTGAAGAACGCGACCTTGAAGGAAACATTTGTACTTTCTGTGAGCATTTTGTGGAGGACTGCATGAGCCACCTACTACAGCACTGCTCTAAATTCAATGAACCCAAAAAAACCTACTTGCAGGCCTTTGTCACGGATACCTGTGACATTGTCAATGTTGAAAACATTTTAAATATTACTGATATTGATTAGATAAATGTTATTTATAATTATATCAGTACAATATCGAAACATAGGAAAAAACAGTATTTAGTTTTTTTAAATGTATCTATACAAGTGTATATAAACTTAGTAGTTCATTTGTGGACTTTAATAGATAACCGAAAATTTATATTTTTCTATAATATAATATTTAATAAAAATATATTCTTTAGAATTGCCCGAGAATGTACAAGAATCATATTTGTACAAGAATTTTCTTTTATAAATAAAATTATTATCAATCTAAATAAAATGAAGCTGAGTACCTACTCCCACGCACCTGTTCACATTCTTCAATATGAACTTTTTAACTATTGAGTTTTTAAATCAAAGTAAATTTTTAGAAATCTCAATTGATTTAAATGATAAATATATGACAGGTGTTCATTGGAGAAAATAATATGGCAGCTAAAAGAAAAGAACTTTATAATTTAATAAAAATTGTTTCCATGAAATTTAATGAATCGGTTTTTTAATGGCGATGTAGATAATGTATAAACTTAAGAATGGTTGTGCAGTCGAGAGAACAAAATTAAAAATATTAATTCATCTTGCCGACGTTTCGGCATGCTATATAAGCCTTCATCAGGGGCAGAAGTAAAAAAAAGAAAAAAAAGCATCGTGCAAATTAAAAAACTGTCAGAAAAATTAAATCATAGATAAAATAAAAATATATTTTGCTTGAATAAAAGAGATTACGACTAAAGATGAGTGGATATAGTTGATTAAAATTTCATAAATAAAGCATAACTGTTGGTTAAAATTTAACTGGAATTTAATATAAATTACATATATATGATCTAGTATTAAATTTAACCAGCTTTAAGATGAAGAAATGAAATTTTGGATCGGAAAAATAGTTAAATAGTTTTGGAGATAAAGCGAAAAATGTGATAAAAAAAAACGTGGATTTCATAAAAGTACAGGATCTTAAGCGTTTAGCTCATCACAGAGTAAGAGGGAATCATTTATATAAATGAAAATGGCTGATTATAAACACAGTTTTGAGTTTCATATATTAAACAATATTAATTTATTGAGAATTATTATGCAAATTAGATAAAGAAGGCGACACATTAAAACATTCCAACTATTATCATGATGTCTTTTAATTGACTTGACAGCATTTTTGGTAATCTTGCTCAACTCGCAACGATAAACACGTCCTTGAATTGTTTATCTAGCATTCAAGATACAGCTGTGTTGACTCCTTAAAAACAAATTGAAAGTGTGTAAACATTCTTTTTTTAATATAGAATACATTCATTATGTGGAAATAGATTCGTCATTCAACATTATGCATCATCTTCCTTAGCATCAATCCGGGGACTTTCAATCGTTTGTGAAGCAGCGATTCAGAAATTGAAACTCAGTCCACTAAATTTTTCACCGTCAATTCATTTGAAATCAAGTAGTAGTATCATGTACTATCGAGAGATTTTTTTTTTTTTTTTTTTTTTTTGGTATCTAGTCATATGTAATCTGTTCATAAAACTGATTTAAAATGTTTAGCTCAGTGGAGGTAGATGAAAAATATCGGTCTACCATGATTTATGATTAGATATAATGTTATATGTTGCCTTTTTTAATATTTTGTAACTGTAATTTTATAATTTGCTTGGTATTGATAATTTTAGCATGTAGATTTTTATGTTTTTAAAAAATGACTATTACGAGGTGATTTTTTTTTTTTGTGCTATATTATTTTGTTGTTGAATATTGAATGTCTGCACATAAAAACATACATCCAGTAAATGTGATAATGACAAAAAATAATAAAATGGCAATTGCTTGTGAAGCAACTACCCATTGGTAGCACTTCAATAAAAGTTCTATTTGAGAAGGTCCCGAGGCCATCTTCTTTCAGACACCTCGGAGGGTTGTCAGGAATAGAATGGGAAGCAAGTTGAAAGACTAACGGATTTGAATGGCTATGGAGTTTACTATGAAAGGATAGGTATTTGGTATGGGCTGAATCAGTAACACATGGAACATTGAGGTCTTTATGAATAAGTTTATTTGAGACAAAGTAGGTAGCATTAAGGATTTTTCGAAGGATTTTGGATTGCAAGGATTGGAGACGCGATGAGTAAGATGGTTTAGTGGAGCCTCAAAGCTCAATTCCATATATCCAAATCGGTTTGATAACTTTCATGTAAATGAGTCTTTTGTAGAAAATCAGAAGTTTTGAACGTTCGTCTAGAAAATGTTGAAGAAGTCGAAAACGACAAGCAGTTTCCTGACGTTTTAGTCTTGTCTGTCGATTACAAGTTAAACGGTTCCCTAGATAGCAGATATGTTCAACAGTGACCAGTGGAATAGGGGTTTATCATTAAAATCAAAATATCCGATAGGAAAACTTGCAATCGAATTCACCATAAACTCTACACAATTTCGATGAACCTGTGCTGCCTTTTTTTTCTTTTAAGGTGTAAAAAATGCAAGATATGACAAAAAAAAGACCTTCTTGATTCTCCATTTTTAAAGCTCAACAACTTCCGAGTAAGTCAATGACACTATCTTTATATGTAGTATGTTCTATAGTCTGTGACCTTTCAAATGCGTTATAGTATGCCTTCATTCAATGCGGATTACCTCCGCATATGCCTGATACATATGATATACTAGCAAAATCACCCATCGCGGCTTCGCTGAGATAATTTTAACTAATACATGATGTTTTATTTGTTTGTAGCTTAAAATCTTCTGTTGAAGTATGCAATTGAGCATTATTCTACAATGATATTTTCACACATAGCAGTCATTTTTAAATTTAATTTTTAATTTTTAGTAATGTTTAAAATTGCACTGGTGAGGGATTAAAAGGTTACGTAAAAGTATAATTAGGTAAAGAATTCTGAATTTTTATGTATGAGTTGGTAATTCAGATGGACAGATATTATTACGAAACTAATAATAATGAACTGCATCATCAGTGCAAACAACTAAAGGCCAATAAATAATATTTTTACAAAAAATATTAAAAAGCAAAGTGTCGACAGTTAGTAATACTTTTTAGTGTAGCGGATATAATTTTATTGATTTGATCTAGTTGGATTTTAATTTCCAACCATTGCAAATTCTCTTGCAGAATCGCACATATCGATCGACTTTTATACTTCATTGTGATCCATATGCGGCACCACATATTTATAACTTCTAAAACTATTTAATTGAAAATAAGTAAATTGTATTATCAATTTCTAGCTCTATATAATAAAACATCTTTGAACCTCTCTTAAATGGCACTCGCCACCTATCGGTCGATTTACAAACTTCACTATGCACCCACCACATATCTATCATTTATTTAATAACTATATAAATTTTTAATTAATAATAAATATATATTATTATTGCTAAACCTTCTTTGAACTATGATGATGAAGGATGTAGTTAAAATATAGTAGAGTAGATAGGTTAAGTAGCTTTAGTGGTTAGTGATCACAAACCAAAAATGGCTTGTCTATATATAAGAGTATAGATAAAGGTTAAATTCACAGCGATCTTCAAAAGTTATTCATGTTTTTGCAGGGTATATAAAAATGAAAAAAAAAAAGTTACATTAAGTTTATAAAGTTTAAAATTTTAATTCTTTTTTTTTATTAATAACAATTTATTGAAATTTACAACTGTACAAAATTTATGCATCAAGTAAATGTGCTGCTAACTATTATAATAACGTGACAAAACTTGAAAAGAACTACTCATCAGTAGTATTTTAATAAAAATTTTACATTATAAGAAGGTCTCTGGGCCACCTTCTTTTTAGACGCCTCGGAGGATTATCAGGAATGGTGTGGGAAGCGAGTTGAGAAATAAGGAGATTTGAGTGGTTATGGAGCTTACAATGAAAAGGTAGATATATGGTTTGGGCTAAATCAGCAACATATGAAACATTAAGATCTTTATGGATAAGTTTATTGGTGAAAAAGTAAGGTTCATTGAGGATTTTGCGAAAGATTTTGGATAGTAAGAATTGGATAAGAGATGAATTGGATGGTTTAGTGGAGCCCCAAAGCTCAACTCCGTACGTCCAGATAGGTCTAATCACAGTCTTGTATATTAGTCTTTTGTAATTAATTGGGAGCTTTGAACGTTTTATATAAATGTTGAAGTAGTCTGTAACGACGGGCAGTTTCTTCTTTTGGAATGAAAATAATCTTTATTCTGGGACACCTTGTCCCCTAAGAATAACATGTAAGAACAATAAAAAGGTATTATTGTCTGACTGCGTACATATCAGGCAGTAACTTATATAGAGTGTAAATTATATACTACAAGTCTTTGGGTTTACATAAAAAAATAAATAAATAAGTAAATAACAAAATTAAAATGAAATATAAGAAAAAGAAATATTCTAGCAATAAAAATATTATTACATAATTTCGGAAGATTGATAATTGAGGAGGTAGATGAATAAATTATGTTTAAAGGAAGTGAGAGAAGGAACATTGCGGATCGAAATGGGTATGGAATTCCAGAATAAAGCTGCACGATTAATAAAGGATTTTTCAAAGGAAGCAGTTCGATGAGAAGGGATATACAGATATATGGTATAGGCTGAGATCTGGTGTTCAAAAGATGAATGGAAGAACGAAGGGCAAGGATGTCGTAAATGTACGAAGGTTTTTTGGACTTTAAGGATTGGAAGGAAGGAACCAAGGAAGTATTGTCGCCGAAAACTTGGATAAAGCCACCTCAACTCGGAATACCAGCAAGTGATGTGAGAACGCCTGGGGATCCCATAAATGAATCTTATAAAGAAGTTCATTAATCTTTTCACCTTCATTTCAAGCTCGCCAGACAGTCCTCCCTATACTAAGCATCCATAATCGAGGTGGGGAAGGATGAGGGAAGATACTAACAATTGACGGGTATTGCGATGGAAAGATTCACGGAATCTTAGGAGCTGTTTGAGGATGGAGATGGTTTTTCGGGTAATGTGGGAAATATGGTTATTCCAATACAAATGTTGATCGAATACTACTCCGAGGTTTTTGAGAGAGTTTGTGAACTGAATAGGAACGTTATCGAGATAAAGAAGTGGATAACAGGAAAGGGAATTAAGGGAGGGTTTCGATCCAATTAGCATTGCTTTAGTTTTTTCTGGATTCAGTCGTAACTTATTCTCTACTGCCCATTGGTGAATGCTATAAATGTCATCTTGAATTTTGCCTCAAAAATCTCACAAGGATGAAACGATAAATAGATTTGAAAGTCATCAGCATATAAATGATATCGGGAATTATTAATGGCGTCTGTCAAATCATTAATGTAAACGGAAAAGAGAGTTGGTGAAAGAGAGGATCCCTGAGGAACACCTCGCGTCAGAGGCACAGATTTTGAAGGAGGTTGGTTAGGAACAATAACTGTTTGGGAACGGAGAGATAAGAAGGACTGGAACCAGCCAAGAGCACTATTGGAAAGGGAGAGTTTTTGTAATTTAGTCAGAAGAATTTTATGATCCACGGAATCAAACGCCTTGGAGAAATCGACTCTTTTTAGTCTTGTATGTGGATTCCAAGTAAGACGTTTGTCCAAGTGGAGTCCTAGGTAGTGGATCTGTTCAACAGGGATTAGTGAAATATCATCAAAGGAAACTGTAGGAGAGGAAGTCGTGGGTTTACGACGAAGGGTAAAGGTTATTTGGTGAGATTTTTTTGGATTTATTTTGATTCTCTATTTTTGGCACCATTCTTGAAGGGTTAAGATATGGGATCGGAGTGTTTGGGAGGAAATGGAGGGATCTTTGTTTACTAATAACACACATGTGTCATCAGCGTAAGTGGTGAGGACAGTGGTAGGATAAGTTGGAATGTCAGCTGTATACACCGTGTAGAGGATGGGGCCTAGGATACTACCTAGAGGAACACCGGCAGATTGGGTAAAGATGGAAGAATAGGAATTTTTATAGTTTACTTTGAAAGTTCTATCACTCAGATAGGAACGGATAATTAGAAAGTATGTTGAAGGAAGGAATTTGCAGAGCTTTTAAAGCAGTCCTGGGTGCCAGACTCGGTCAAAGGCCTGTTCCACGTCGAGAAAGGCTCCCGGGCAGTACATTCCGCGCTCCTATTCGGAGGGGACAACGTCAACCACACGATGGCATTGCTGGATGGTGGAGTTTGATGTTCGGAATCCAAACTCTAACCAATCCACACCAGATCTAGAATAACAAGAAGCTAATCCGCACGGTATTAAGTGACTGCTTGCTTCTACCGTAAGTAAATAAACATTTCATACAACTATTTACTTCATCAGCTGACAGATCAAAATCTTTCAGAATGGTTCAGTGCGCTAAATGTGAAAACACAATTTCTAGAGACGATAAAAACAGTATAATGTGCTCTAAATGTAAGGGAATTTATCACGGCAGGTGCTATAATATACATGATAAGGACTTAAAAGCACTTAAAAACACGAAAAAAAAAACATGGTTTTGCCACAATTGTGACAAAACTAAAAATTATAATTCAAGCACTGAGAAACCGTCTGAGCCATCGGGATCCGAAATACTCGCGGCAGTAAATAGTCTCGCTGAAGAAATGAAGTCCGTAAAAACGTCTCTAGACAAATACGGAGACTTAAGTTTTGAACTGAGCGAAAGAATGTGAAAGATCGAGAATCATTTGGAGGGACAGTCTAAATTCATTGAAGACTTGGTCAATGAAAACAAAAATTTAAAAACTAAAGTAGGGCTGCTCGAAATTAGATTTAACAAAGCAGAGCAGGGGCTTTTGAATAAATCAATGGAAATTCGCGGCATCCCGGTACGCCCAGGTGAGACCGCTACAGCATTAGTAACAAGCATTAGTGCTGGTCTCGGCATCAAGCTAAATCTAGAAGATTTTGACCTAATGGAGCGCCGGAGGCCTAGGAAAGATGACACGCAATTACCGCCTATAATCGCGCGATTTGTCAGGAAATCTCTGAGGGACGATTTAATACGGAGGAGGAAAGTCAAGAGGGACTTCTCAACGCGGGATATCGGCTGGCAGAAGAATGACTCCCACCAGATATATCTAGGCGAGGAGATGACCCTGACCAATAGGCATCTGTATTGGCTAGCCCGTCAGAAGAGATCTGCCGGCAAATTAAAATATGTGTGGTTTGGGGGGGGGGGGGGTGCGCTGCCGTAAAGAAGATGGCCAACCAGTGATATACATTGACCAGGCTCAAGACCTGGATGTTTTTGTCTGACCTTTTGGTAATCATTTCCTGTTTTCGCGTCCTCTATCTACATCTCCTGTTATTGAAATTAACGTATTTTTTATTTGTTCTTGTTCTATCAATTATCATTACCAGGTTGGTTTTCGGTTTTTCATTCATTGTTATCACTATATTACTTTTAATTGGTTAACATTCGTTTTTTTTTTTTTTTCAATTATTTCCATTTGTTTATTATTATTATTTTTTTTTTTACTTATTATTATTATTATTATTATTATTTTTCATTACTTGTTTACCTTCTTATCATTTGCTCGTTCTCGACTATTCTTATACATTTACCTGTTACTACTTTTACCTTTACTTTACCTTATGTTATGTATCTACTTTTACATGTATTTTTTTTCATATAATTATTATTATCATTTTTTCAGAAAAAATTAATTTTTCTGCCAGCTTATGTAAAGTTTTGTCCATGTTTTAGTAATGTTTTGACAAACCAGAATTTGTCCGCTAATTATTACTTATTAAGATCTTTGTACGAAGTAATATTGTTGTTTTTTTTTCGATCGATGTTTTATATTTCCTAAAGTCAAGCACATTTATGTTATTCCACTCTTTTTACGTCTTAATTGACTATATAATGATTATTGTTCCTATAAATTCCAATTCAAAATTTCCATTATCTTTCGAAGTAAAATTTTCCTTCCTTTATCCCAATGTCTAATATACTACTGACATGTCACGTTAACCCCAATCCCTCCCAGCACATTTCGATGAATTCTATGACTACTTTCTCCATAACACCTACCACATCATTGCCGTCCAGAAAGCTGGCTTAAACCATACATTCCCTCCTCTTCCGTATCTATTCCTGATTACAGCCTCATTCGCCATGATTGGATGGATGGAACTGGTGGAGTTATTGCCTTATATGTTCGAGACAATCTGAGGGCAAAAATTCTTCTAAAATCCAGCTCTCCTAATATTCCACACCCAGAATGCATGTTTACTGAAATCTCCTCTGAATCATTTTCTCTACTTTACATCATAGTTTACCGCCCTCTTCAGGTCAAATTCGACCCTTCATTCGAATCATCCCTTTTCACTTATGTTCCTTTATATAATAATGTCCTTTATATAGCTGGTGACTACAATACTAACCTTTTCTCAGATTCGCCTGATAAGATTTATCTAATGGACTTCCCTGTATGTGTATTCCCTTCATCTTTTTACAGTACCTTTCCAACCAACTCATCATACCTAGTTCACAGATACATTAATGGACCTCATGATTGTTCACTCTCCTAAAAACCTATTATCCTTCTCTCAAAATCCAGTACCTTTCGTTTCATGCCACGATCTAATCCAAATCTCTTATGAAATATCTGTTCCTACTCTTATTCCCAAGAAAATATCTTGGCGAAATCTTGAACTCATACCCCCAGATAGAATAGAACCTCTACTTGACTCCCATTCCCATTCCATTGAACCCATCTATTCCCTATCCTCAATTGACGAAATGGTGGAATGCCTCACATCGAACCTTTATACTGTACTTAACCATCTTGCCCCTCTCAAAACCTCAATTATCCGACGACTGCCAGCTCCATGGATAAACCCCGACATTAGAAATCTGATGAAGCGAAGAGATGCTGCCAGGAGACGCTTCAGGCGAACTAGACATTCAGAAGATTATTCATCTTTTAAACTTCTTCGAAACCTCACCCAGTCCTCTTTACGCCGTGCTAAAGCGCAGTATTTTCATAGTATCCTATCCTAAGCTCCTGATCCTAAATCTCAATGGAAAATTTTGTGAAAATTTTCAGTATCCAGTTCCAAACCTGATAACAACTATCCAGTCACTCCAGATGAACTTAATTCCTATTTTGCTGACCGCCACCCTAATGAAATCCCTGTAAACACCTTATCCTATTCTATTCCTCAAACCCCACTCAATTCTAATAACTTTTATTTTCTTAATATTTCACCTAATGACCAAATCGATTCAGTCTTTAAATCTCATACCAACGACTGCGGCTTGGATCAAATACCTTTAAAAATAATAAACCCTGCCTTCCTGTTATCTTACCTGCCCTGCTCCACATATATGATTTCTCCTTACAAAGCTCCATTTTTCCTACATCTTAGGAAAAAGTCTTTGTCCGTCCATTGAACAAAGTACCTTCTCCTTCTTCAGTTTCCCACTTCAGACCTATATCAATCCTATCAAATTTATCCAAACCATTAGAAAGATTAGCACATTCCCAACTCACCTCGTTTCTTGAATGTAAAGCCCTCCTTAATCCTCTCCAGTCAGGCTTCCGTTCAGGATACTTTACGCAATCTGCTTTGGTAAAAATTACCCAAGACCTTTATTCCTCCTTAGACCAACAGAATATTACGATCCTGATTCTATTTGATTTTTCAAAAGCTTTTGATTCTGTTGACCATACAATCCTTCTCTCCAAACTCCATAACCTCTCAATATCTAATAGTGCGTTAACCTGGCTTCTTTCCTTTTTATCCAATCGTTTCCAAACAGTAATTATACCTGGGAAACCTCACTCATCTTCACTACCACTCTCGCGAGGAGTCCCCCAGGGATCTTCTCTTTCACCTACCCTATTTTCTATTTATGTTAATGACTTACCGAATCGCATCCACAACTCCCAATATTATCTTTATGCTGACGACTTGCAAATATATTTATCATTTCATCCTTCGAATATGCTAGAGGCAATTTGTAAGCTACAGAAAGACATAGATAGCATTAACCTTTGGGCAGTGGAGAATAAATTAAGTCTGAATCCAGAAAAAACAAAGGCTATCCTCATTGGGTCAAAACCTCACCTAAAAGCTCTTCCCTACTATCCACTGCTTTTCCTCAAAAACCGTCCAATTCATTTCCAAAATTCCATTAAAAATCTGGGAATAACTTTCGATCAACATCTTGCTTGGAATAACCATATCTCTCAAATCACGAGGAATCTATTTTTATTCTTAAGCAACTCTCACAGTACCGTGATTTATTAACATTAAGTACTTGAAAACTTTTAGTATCATGAATAAAGTTCATTTTTCTTCTTCTTCTTCTTCTTCAAACTGGTGATCTGGAATTACATGATGGGAATCTAGGATAGGATACATGCGTTTTAAAATTATTTTTTCTAGGATTTTGCCCATGAGTGGAAAAAGGGAAATAGAACGGTATGAGGATGGGAGCTCAGGTGGGTTTTTGGGTTTTTGAATCATCTTAAATATGGATAATTTCCATGAGTCAGGAAAATATGTGGTAAGGAGCACAGCATTATATAGGTATATTAGGAATAGGATAGCTTTCCGAGGAAGGGGTTTTAGGAAATGGTTTTGTAATTAGGTCGTGTCCAGGGGCTTTGTTTAAAGGTAGTCTTTGAATGATGTTTGATATTTCAGAAGAATGGAATGCTTTAGGGGGAGGAGACATTTGGAGTGGAATATTTGGTTCTACTTCTATATATTTTAGGTGAGTAGGATTAACGATATCAGGATGTGGGTTAAAAGTTTGGAAAAGGTGCTGGTCAAAAATCAGTGATTTTTCTTCGTCAGATTTTGACCAGGTTTGGGATTCGGTTAGCAAAGGATGATTGTGATTTTTGTAGCTCAGAAGTTTTTGGTGGTATTCCATAAAGATTTGTCGGTGGTATTAAGGTTTTCTGTACAGTCTTGTAATTTTTGAATTTTGTATTTTATAATTTCTGTCTTATAGTTTATTTGTTAGTTTACAGTAATTATTTTTATCTGAAGGATATCTGGTCCTATGCCACTTTGCTCGCGCTCTACGTTTTTCTCTTAGTATGTCTGAAATATGGTGTGGCAAATTAGTCTGAAGAGAATTATTATTATTATTATTAATGCTGTTGGATATTGATGTGGTAAGTTTATCTATGGCGGTGTCTAATTTGTCTAATTTGTTTTCTAGATCGTAACGATATTTGTCCCAGCCTACTCTTCCCGTAATCAGTCGAGGATGAGAGGTTTTAGGGACAGGATATGAATGCGAGAGAAGCAGAAAAGGGATATGGTCTGATGAAAGGTCATCTAGGGATTTGACAGAGGTTGTAATCTCCTCCTGCAATAAAGCGCGGTCCGAGGGATCGAATAAGGAATCAAGGAGGTTATGAGAAAAGGAATTTCCAGGAGGGCAGTATACAGCTGAAAATATTAGATGGAAAGGACGAGTTGAAATGGATACAGAGGTGGATTGAATGACGTCAATTGAAGTAGAAGGAACAAAGGAATGTGGTATTGATTTATGGATAAGGATGCAGGATCCACCATGGGAGGTGTTGTCTGGGTGATCAGATCTGTAAGTGATGTAGTCACGTATGTAAAAATGTATCTGTTGAGTAAAGTGAGTTTCAGTCAGTAGGGCAATATCTATTTGATTGTCGTGGAGAAATACCAGGTATGCAAGTTTAAAATGTCGTTTTAATTCCAATAGAATGCGCTCTTAGCCTATTGAAGGATTTGCTTATCTCTAAACGCTATTTTGTTTGTTAGTCATTTGTTTACAAAAGTCAGTTGTTTTTAAGTCGTTTACGTGGACGTATCATACCTTTCTTTGGTGTTAAAAATGTCTAATTTTAAGCCAAATAAAGAGCATTTGCGGCATGTCATGATTTTCTTATTTAATCAAAGAAAAAGGCATCTGAATGTCATCGAATTCTTGTTGAGACTTATGGCGATGTTGCTCCAACCGTCAGGACATGTGAACGTTGGTTTCAAAGTTTCAAACGTGGTGATTTTGATGTTACTGATCAAAAAGAGAAAATCGACCAAAAAAGTTTGAGGACTTCGAATTGCAATCTTTATTAGACGAAGACAATACCCAAACCCAACAAATGATGGCAGAACAGTTGAATGTCACTAGGCAAGCCATTTCCGATCGCCTGAGAGCTATGGGAAAGATTCAAAAGGTTGGAAAATGGGTTCCACATGAATTGGACGAACGACAGATGGAAAAACGAAAAACTGTGTAGGAAATGCTGCTTTTACGCCACGAAAGAAAGGGTTTTTTTGCATCGAGTTGTAACTGGCGATGAAAAATGGATTTATTTTCAGAATCCCAAACGAAAAAAATCATGGGTAACGCCAGGACAACCATCCACATCGAGTGCAAGACCGGATCGTTTTGGGAAGAAGACAATGCTGTGTGTGTGGTGGGATCAGAAGGGAGTAGTCTACTACGAGCTTCTCAAACCCGGCGAAACAGTCAATACCGAGCGAAACAGCTACCGACAACAAATGATCAATTTGAGTCACGCATTGATCGAAAAACGCCCAGAATGGGCTCACAGGCACGCCAAAGTCATTCTTCAGCATGATAACGCTCCTGCACATTCAGCCAGATTGACTAAGGAAACGATTTCTTCGCTTGGTTGGGAACTCCTACCCCACCCGCCGTATTCACCTGACCTGGCGCCTTCTGATTATCACCTCTTCTCATTGGCGGAGCAACACTTCAACAATTTCGAAAACGTACGAAAATGGCTCGATGAATGGATTTCAAATAAAGATGAAGCATTCTTTTGGAATGGTATCCATATATTGCCCGAGAGACAAAATGTGTAGAAAGCGAGGGTCAGTACTTTGAATAAAATATATTATACTTTTTTTTAAATTACTGTGTATATATTTTAAGAAATAAACGACATTTTAAACTTGCATACCTGGTATGTCGAGTTCGTCTTGGTGATTTTTCAGTCCGTTTGCGTTCCATAAAATGGTAGCAAGAGGCTTAACACACATCTTGCGACATTAAAAGGAATTTCCGAAAGGGCTATTGTAAGAAGGGTGATGAGTGACATACTCAACCTCCAAAGATCAAACAACCACTAACATCCCAAGATGGGATCCCTACCCAGCCAACACTTCCGGGCCAACAAATCCTCCACATCCTACTCCAACCCAAAATCCAAGTGATATCAACTTTATCCTCATATCGTTCTTGACAGAACTGAAAGATACAATAAGTCCTCTAATATCACTTCTCACAAGAGTCCTTTCTGAAGTCCCATTCAACATCCCAGAATGATCAATAACCTTTTATGGAACGCAAACGGACTAAAAAATCACAGAGACGAACTCAACATATTTCTCCACGTTGATTGTCGTCCCCTCTTGTGGGAAGGGAAATGAGAGGTCTTATTGTTTCTTTCAGTTCTGTCAAGAACGATGAGAGGATGTAGTTGTGTTAATTTTTATGTCCTTAACCCTCGAGTAACATTTAAAGTTGGTTTGACCAATCAAATTGGCGATTTCTTGGCCGAATTTAATAAAATTGTTAATATTTGTCACAAAAATCGGTGGTGGAACAGGGTCCGAAAATCCTTGCTTAGATTGTGGCTCTGATGGAATTTTGGCTAGATCAACAAATTTATTGCTTGTTGGAATGTTGACAACAATTTGTATTTTATTTGTAGTTGCAGTAGATTTACTGCAAGTTATTGGTGCCTCACCAACAATAATTTGTTTTCCTTAATTTTTTGTTTCTTTTTAATAGAGGATGTTCCAGCGGAACCGGGTGCAGCATTTCGCTGACGTTTTTGTAGTTGCCTGCACTTGAGGAATTCAGAGTCTGTCTCGCTTATTTCTGACATGGGAGTTTCATCTTCCGATTCTGTGCCTGATGAATTATCTAGGTCCATTTTAAACATGAAATTTACAATTTAAATCTAACTTTAATTAATTAGAAAGTAGAAAAAAAAATCATACTCATAAACTAGAAAAAATACTTATAAACTAGATTATTTACAAAACTATATACAATATTTGAATAAAATAAAAATAAAAACTCATTATTAAAACTAAAAGAAAGAAAAAAAAATTGTCCTTTTAGAAAAATAAAAGTAATAACAATAACAGATCAACAGACTTTGAGTGATAGGGAGTATAGGTAACACCCCACTCGGCTGACTAGGGAACTATTCTCTTATAACTGTCTTTATTATCAATTGTCTTTAATTAATAATAACTTACTCACCTTACCCAGTATGTTTGTATAAACTTTCACTGTTTATAAAATTTGGCTGAAGGATTTTAGTTAATACTGTTGATAATATTGTCACAAGCACAGAGCACTCAACTAGTAATGTTAACAGCGGCCATGACACTACTGCGAAACGAAAAATTTAATTCAAAATCAAAATAGCTTTTATGGTCATGTCACAAGCTTAAAAAACAAAAAAAAAATTGTTAAATTTTATAAAACCTTATTTATATCATTACAATTACACTTTATAAAAACTCTTACATGTCCCAGTTTCTACGTCCGCTAGACGATTAATATAGCTTTATTCAACAAATTTTTTTGTTTTTTTTTTTAATTTTTGAAATAGTTTTATATAAAATAGTAGGAACAATTATGAAAAAACCTATATAAAAAAATTCATATGTTTTTAGTAAATTTTAAAATAAAAGTTAACATTTCTGTAAATAACAAAATCATACATTGATTACATTCATAATACATTAATATTATCAAATTTGCAACGCCATTCCTCAGCTGCTCAAATCTACGTCATTAGCATCTTGTTGTGAGTCACTTAAAGAATATTTGCACTATATATAATTCAAACTTTACAACAAAAAGACTTTTTATCTGATTAGCACATTACTGGCTAATAACATCGACAGATTTTTATTTTTTTTTACTATTAACTGTGAGTCATAACCTTGATATGAAAAAAAAAATACTGCATTTAAGAGCAATTAACATAGAGATCTATCTGCTTATCTTCAGTACAAACACTAATGTGTCTAGAAAATTCTTTTAGTTTTAATTATTCATTAATTACTTTTTTTAACTACATCTTATTTTTTACTGTTGTTTTTAGAAATTTAAATATTTCGTACAGTTAGAACTTTATACGTTTAAAATTTTATTTAATGTTTAAGACATTTATAATTTTTTTTTTTTTTTTTTTTAATATGAGACTGCTGAGGTAAGGAATAATAATATTGATTGCTGAAACGTCTAAACTCAACTCCATATGTCCAAACAGATCTGATTATAAACTTAAAATTGAAAAGATTTTATTTTCTTTATATTAAAATTTTAAAAAAAAAAAAATCTTGGTTTGCTTAAACCATCCGACTCATCTCGTATCCAAGTCCTTTCAATCTCAGATACTTCAAAAAATCATCAATACTCCTTACTTTGTTAGAAAAAAATAACTTATTTTTATAGACCCAAAGTTGCTGATTTGGCCCAAACCATTATCTAACACATAATCTATCCTGTCATATACAGCAAATAAAATTGCTTAGGGATCTTCTAGTATAGAACAATTATCCCTTGTATTAGGGAGGCATAGTTAAAATCCTTTCTAATACAAGAGGGTACAAGGCCCCAACAACCAGAAATACTATATCAAAAATACAAGAAAGAACTTCTGTAATCTTGCGAGCAAATAAAACTGTTGAAAATACACGATGTGCAGTCTAATTGTGTTCTTTATTTTGGTATTTGAAGTTGTTTTTAAATTTTATTATATATTTTTTTATTCATTCATTGTATTTCTTAGAGATCTGTCTTTATTATTATTATTATTATTATTTTTTTTTTTATAGAAATAAAAGTGAATTTTAAATAATTTATTGAGTTGTATTATAAATAACATATATGAAATAATGTATTGCACATAATATGCTTTTTGTATGTTGTATGCACAATATTCAAAATACACGCCTCTACTGTAAGAGAAAAAAAATCTTCAAAAACATGTTTTAAACTAAACTTAAAAAAAAAAAAATTAATTATTGAAATTTGCAACAGTATAACAGAACTCATCTAGTAAATTTTATAAATTAAAAATATGGCATGAGTTGTCGAGAAAAACCACCCATTGGTAACACCCTATTCAAATTTATATACTTCTATAGCTCATCAAACTATGTATGTCATATTCGTATCAGTAACAGTCGCATATAATGAGTAAAAAGTTCATGAAATTATTCTGTCACAGTTGCAAGCTTCTGAGTTTTGTACGTGAAATCGCTACGGGTAATGGTTATTCCTTTAGTACTTTTGGGTCTTTTATAATTTTGTGATTTATTGGGCTGTTTTTGTATAATGGTCATCCTTTAGTCGAGTGTTGCCTATTGATGTAAATTGTGGGTTCTCTTTCAGAATTAAAATATAGTCAGTTTATTTTGATATTGTCAGATTTCCTGCTTGATTATTCGAGTGAATCTGTCCCGGTTTGTTATTAATTAAAAATTAGAAATTTAGTTTTTTTCAGTCGTAAATAAACATTCAACGACGTCTTTCTGTTTGTTTCTCTCGAAATATATGTCAATAATATTAGTTTTTAGAGTAGGGTTTACTAATTCGTCTATTGCTATTTTGAATTTTATGAATATCGCTGATTGTGAGCGTTGATCTTTGTTGTAGTACATGACAGATATTAAATTTTGAACTTTTTAAAAGCCGATGTTTTTCTGTCAGTGCTGAAATTTTCTAATTTTATAGGAAGAGTCTTTATTTTTTCCTTATTTTTTTCGAGTTGAATGTCACTTTACCTGAACCAGATCAACGGGCATATCTGTTTCATTTTTTCCAATTTTTTTTAATTTTTCAACTTTGATTTCGATGGAAAATAAAATAAGTTATACAACAAGCCTACTTTTTTCTATTTCCCCAGATAGGAAGTTATTGAAATTTTAGGCTGGCTTGGAATGAATAATTCAATAACCTATGCCTCAAGATAATTACATCACATCCCCAGGACATCACATAATTATAATTCGGTTATCTATTTAATGTTTCGATATCCGAAACGTTTATAAATTCTGAGCCAGACCTTCGGAGTTTATAAAACTTTCCTACGAGCATAGATAATTAAGCTATTCGATAGAGTAATCGAATAATTAATAATGAAAAAGTAGATTAAAGCCACCACGTATCTAGCAAAGAATCGCTCATTCCTCAACATGGAACCTCGAAGAGCACTCAAGCAGTCCAGTATCATGGAAGGCCTGGTCACAATTTATAATTTTATTTACGAATTAATCGTTATAAATATAAAATCAGAGAAACAATATTATTCGCACATAAAGACCGAGATTTGGCTTAGGTGACTGGTTTAAGACTAATATACGAAGAAGAAATAAGACCCAAATGAAAAATAAGAAAAGGATTTTAAAGCTTGCTTTCCAGATCTGATATTCAATAAGGATCTAATTAGTACATAGATAATTCGCACATAACTGATTTTACAAAAGCTAAGATAATACAAAGAAAGATAAAAGCTAAGATAAAATAAAGAAACAGGTCAAATAGGGAAAGTAAAAGAAGTAAAATAATAATTAAATAAATAAAAACTTTCCGATATATCTATGCATATACAGTAGAACCTCTCAGATTCGACTTACACTAATCCAACTTTCCGGGTATCCGACCCTCTCGTAGAGGTCTGATGGGTGTGGAACAGTATTTTTGCGGAATCCCTAATAGTTCAGTAAAATTGTACATTTCGGTATGCAAAAGGTGAGG